>JAOTON010000331.1:0-181704 GCA_034440635.1 Lepas anatifera
TCTTCTGCTTCAGAGGGGACGTAATATAGCCCTTCGTACTGGTCAGGCCTGCTTCCAGAAATAGCTCTTTTAGATAGCCCACAATGCTACCTGCGAGAGCATAATAGGACACTTCCTAAAACTGAGCTATTTCTGAAACGATTTATTTGACCCCTGACCAATTACAGGAGGCTATATTGCACGTCCCCCTCCTTAACGAAGTATAGAAAAAGTATTCGAAATTGTAGTCTTTTTATGTAACATCCTATGCCCTGGTGGCATAGCTGTATCCAGCTTACCGACTGAATCCTCCAGGGGTTGCAAAATACGGCCTACAGGATCTCAAAAGTTTACCTTAAACATTTTCATGTTTTTTTCGTTAATGCTCCATCCATGAATTTCCTATCAGAACATAGGTCAGTCAGTGTCAAATAACCCCGAGAGTTAACCCGACCCGGCGATGAACGGAAGATAAACAATCAACGTTTTGGACGGGGCGCTAGTTGATTACCTACTCTAGACGCGATTGTAATTACAAGTGACAATAAAAAACAACCTGTGTGCACAGGTGCGCGGTGAGCGACTTGGGCCTGGCCGCTTGGGAGAGCAAACATCAAACAGCCACTGTAAAGAGTATTCATGAAGTCTCTGCTGCAAAATAAGCCCGAGACGACAGATCCGTATTAGACAGATCCGTAATACATAAATTAAGGTGTAACTAATGAAAGCTCAAAACGTTACCAAGTTAGGCTACAATACTGCTCTTTAAATGGCAGTGATACCAACATGCAATGTTTTGTTTATCCCCTGTCCCATGAGAAAAAGCTATGCGGCCACAACAGTAGCTAAATACAGCACGTGTGTTCAAATTTGTAGTCTATCCTGATACAATATTATCAACCTCAGACCACTATAATGTTAGTCACACAAAGAAGCACGGTTTGGTACGTTCACGAAACGTTGAGAGGCTTTGTACAACATTCCATTCCGCTAACCACCACGAAGACTGCAGTGTTTATTAAAACAAAATGTCAGCTTCATGTTACTTGTATTTGAGATTACTCATGACATAAGCTGGCAATGTGTAAACTGGCCTGTCTCCTCGAAAACTGCATGTAAAAAGTACATTTAGGTAATATATTTCGGATTAGTCCTTCCTCAGAATCGGGTATGTTAAAGAGTTGAACGCCTGGCTACACTGTAGCAGAAAATTGTGATTGAATCTTCTTAATTTTGGTGAAGGCCTTTGCGCTAATAATCTATCAGTCTTTTGCATTTTGGGTTCAAGGAGACAAGCCAGTATACATATTGTCAACTAATGTTAGAAGTAGCCTGAAATACACGTACCATGTAGCTAACACTGTTTTCTAATAATCTGGGGCCGGGGTGGCCTAGTGGCTTCGTTGCCAGTCTACGGATCGGATAGCATGGATTAACGTGGGTTCAAGCCCCAAGGCGGGAAACCGCCTTCCGTGTCCGATCTGACCCGGTGGAGAGGATCCTTAAACACCCACGCCAATACTCCCTGTAATTGGGCAAGTGTGCCTGTTGGGAGTGGCCCTAATAAAATAAAAATAATAAATCCAAGAGTTCTTATAGTATTCAAAACCATGGGTGATGGCAAGCATGCATTGGCCCGATGGTTATTAGCAAACGTGGCCGCGCTTGTACTCCTGCTTCCCAAAGATACATCAACAATAGACCGAAGCGAATTCTAACTGGAGGAGCACACATTTGGCTACGTCTATGTAAAATTACAAAACTTAAAGGTTCTTAGATCCTGAACAAATAATGTGGCAGGTTAGACGTTTTAATGCAGCTTATATAGAGTAGAAAACATCAAACAGGGTTACGGGCAAGGAGGCTAGGCACATTGCAAACGGCAGAAATGGCATTAGGGTCAGGCAAGGTCACACAGAGCGGTTTGACGCGGCGCGACAGCGGCAGTGACGGCCGGCCAGAGATCAAAAGGAAGGAGCCGCCGGCGCCGCGGCCGGTGTTTGCGCAGATTTTGACAACCACAGAACGGCCAGGAATAATATTCCCAGGGCGATACGGCCCTCACGGCGTCAACAACAGGGGGAGAGCGTGGACGTCTGAACAAACTCCATCGCCGCGCTGGGAGTGCCAAGATCTAACATAATTGCCGACACCAGTGGCGGATGCAAGGGCGAAGGCGGTTAAAGGCGCCAAGACACCCCGAAATTACAAAGCGCCTGTAGCTAATGCATGACTGAATGATTTTTTAAGGTAATACTGGGGAGGCTCCGAGCACCCTGTCCCATAACTAGCTCCGAAAAGAAGTTGTGGCCCCGCCATTACCTAACTTTTTCAACTAATGCACATCATGAATAGATAAAATGCTAGCTATTTTACATAGCACAACCAAACATTTATTGGCACCTCAGCAGTTGGTAAGATAAGCTTTGAATACATTCGATCTACTGGGTTTCCGATAGTTTTGCAAAATGTTTCCTTACACAATCAGTTTTTCCGAGTTTTGATTTCATCTCCCCATGATACATCTCTAGTAAATTGAACGTATTACTACATGCGTGAGAGGAATAAAAACATGATGATATGAGTATGAGTATGCAAAAATGTTGTAGCATGAGTATTCATGAAGTATCTACTGCGAAATAAGCCCGAGACGACAGAGCCGCATTCGACAGATCCGTGATACAGCAATTAAGATGAAACTAAGGACGGCTCAAAACGATACCAAGTTGGGCTGCAATACTGCTCTTTAAATGACAGTGATGCATGTAATGTTGTATTTATCCCCTGTTCCCTGAGAGAAAGCTACGCAGATACAGATAATGAAATGCAAGCTATGTTCCCCCAGTTTACCGAAATGTACCAAGGTTGGTCGAAATGGTAGCCATGGAAGAAATGTTACACAGGCTTAGTATTGCACCGACCATGTTCCAAAATGCAGCGTTTAATACAATTTCAACACGGTACTGAATCAAAGCCAGCTACACATGTTCGAGGAAAGCATAAAGGGCACCATATGTCACTACGAAGGTGCTCACCACACCTCAATAATGTCTGCAATTTCATCTCTGGCTCGTGAGAGGAAGCTATGCTGCCCCAACAGTAGCTAAATACAGAACGTGTGTTCAAATTGGTAGTCTTCCCTGATACAATAAGATGAGTCTCAGACCACTAAAATGTGAGTCACACGAAGAAGAATGGTTTGCTACGTTCACAAAACATTGAGAGGCTTAGCACAAGTTTTTATTGCTCTAACCACGGCGAAGACTGCAGTATTTATTTTAGAAAATGTTAGCTTTATGTTCCTTGTATTTGAGATTACTCATAACATACGTTGACAATGTGTCTGCTGGCTTGTCTCCTCGAACACTGAATGTAAAGTACACTTAGATAATATATTCCGGCACAGCCCTTCCTCAGAATCATGTATGTTAAAGAATTAATTGCCTGGCTACACTACGGCAGAACAGTTGTGAATGGATCTAGCTTATTTTTGTGAATGACTGTGCCCTAATAATCTATGTGTATTCTACATTTTGGTTACAAGGAGACAGGTCAGTATACACTTTGTCAAGTTATGATATGAGTAACGTAAAACACAAGTAAAATGAAGCCAACATTTTGTGTCTAACAATCTAAGAGTTCTTATAGTAGGTATCAGTGGCGGATCCAGGGGGGCAAAAAGGCAATTGCCCCCCAAACGGAAAAGCTCGGGGCAAAACTATATTTTTGCCCCCAAAGCGATCGACCTCCTTTTTCCCCGACTCATTTTAAGTTTATAGGCAACATTTTGGTGCTTTACCTCTCAACTTCTAACGGAACCAGTTAAGTTCAGTGAAAATATCGGGCCTTGGATAGGAAAAAAGGATCTTGAGCTCATATTTTTCAGCCCGTGACGTTTTTTTTTTTTTTTTTTTTTTTTTTGCTTCTTGCCTCAAACACCCGTACCGGGAAGTCATATTTTAGCGCAATTTTGCGTTGCGCGACGTTTTTTTTTTTTGCTTTTCGACTTTGGTTTGCCCCTCCCAAACCGACCGGCTAGATCCGCCACTGGTAGGTATTCAAAACCATGCACTGAGAGAAAATTTTCACAATGTCTATACGGGGATGAGGTGGCTTAGTGGTTAGCACCCTTGTCTTCTAAGCCACCGGTCCCGGGTTCAAGTCCCGGCGGAGCCTCTGAAAAAGTTGATCTGATCCCCAATATCCCTTCCAACAGGGTGAGAGTTGGCGACGCCGTATGACCCTGGCTGTTGGTGCGTCGTTAAACCCCAACAATTATTATTACAATGTCTATACGAATACAGCCCTGATATTGGGGTTGACTAAAGCACAACCAACGCTAAAGAAGGACAAAACCCAGTTCGTGCAAAGTAAAAAGTAGTCAAGGCATTGTTTTAAAACGAACATTAGTCGTCCTCTCATGATGATATGAACACGCAACTTAGCCAGTACAAGGGTAGCAACGCTGTCCCGTATGATCAAAGCCGGCAGTAGGACAGCCTTGCTAATACATTGGCAAGATGGTCGCATCCTTGCAAATGCCGTACACATTTTGACCTGGTATTACTTGTGTCGCGGAAGCACCGGAAGTGTAAGATGCACGTGCGCTACTGCATTTTTCATTCGTGTCGTGATCAAACGCCTCCCTCAGTCTTAACCCGCGCGGGGCTGAGGTCTCCAGCCGAACGCGCGGGGCTGGAGGGTGTAAATTTTACCCCCTGTTATCTCCCGAATTAATGCTCCGATTTGGAAAATTCAAACGCCAATCGAAAGATCTCATCCCGCACAACTAAAAACATGTACTTAATTTAAAGTTTGAGGTCAAGGTCAAGGTCAAGCTGAGGTCAGCTGTCAAAAGCATGGTTTTTGAGGTTGCAATGCTACGGAGATCAGGCAATGGAAGCTATGAGCTTCATACTTCATGGAAAGCCTTCACTTGAATGCAGCAAGGTGCTTTGAGACCGTTAGGCTGGTGGCATGACCGGGTCAGGTCAAGATGAGGTCACTAAAGGTCACCATAATTTTGTATCCAAATGTGGTTGGTCATGCGATACATGTTTTTGAGCCATTTTGCATGCAGAATTCAGCTATGATGTTCAGAGAATCATATCTGAAATACTCTGGTCTCACCTTGCACAGCCGGGGTCAAGGTAGGTCATCAGAGGTCAACTTTTTAAGTTCATACTTTTTGCCAAATGACACATGATTTTGGACCTATTTTGTCTCAGGAACACTATAAAAGTAGTGTAAAGCGTGTACGAGGTCATCCTGGGTCATCCTGGGTCCCTATGATTCACTAAATAAAGACAGTATTGATCGGCCCTAAAAATCATTGCGTGAGTCGCTGAGCTTTCGCAGCTCTCCAGGCTAAAACTATAAAGCTAGAGACTCAAAATTTGTCATGCATATGCACTGTATGGTGTTTTACCAAATAAATTCCGGTTTTTTAAAATCTTGAAAATTTTAGAAATTTTGTAACTTTTTCTAATTTTTTTAATATTTTTTCCAAAACCAAAATTTTGAAAATCCGAGACAGCCATTTTGAAGACCACAATAATGCCTATCGTTTGATGCAAGAAAATTGGAAATCGGTTCAGAACTGTAGCTTCAGCAGCTCTTTAAACATTGCGCGATTTTGGTACAAAAATCGCCTGTAGTGACGTCACATTTTTGCTTATTTCTCAAAAAATGTTCAACCGATTTCATTTTTTATTTGGCAGAAATGTGTAAAATTTATGTAAGCAAAGGTTTTGAAAATTTGGCGGCGCTGCGCGCCGCCGTTTTTGAGATGTCGCAAAAATTCGCGAGGGGGGTAAAATTTACCCCCCAGCCCCGCGCGGGTTAAGGACGCAGGCCACGGGGAGTGTACGCGGGACGGTGCTAGTACAGTTAGCGGATTGCGGTGGAAAAGTTTTTTTGGTTGGCGTATAGCCTATTTAGTTATATTCTAGATCAATCTTTTTCAGTGTCAGTGCCCTATGACATTGGGAGCAGGCAGTCGCTAAAGTGGTGTGGACCTGGAAACGGATTGGACTTGCAAGGCAAGCAGCTGCATTGGAATGCGAAGTGTCCAATTAGGTACAAACCTACGTGTTTGGAAGCTTCTTCCATTGCATACAAATGGCTTTATGGGTGTAGCCAGGGATTCTCAGGCATATGGAACCAGTGGCGGATCTGGCCGGTAGGTTTGGGGGGAACCAAAGTCGAAAAGAAAAAATAAGCCGGTAAAATATCTGGACAAAAGATGTTTGTTTTTGCTTTTCAATGACCATTCACTCAAAAGCGGTTTTTGATATCAAAAGGACCTAGGTCCAATGCTTGCACTGAAGTTGACTGGTTCTGTTTGAAGTTGAATGTTTCAGTTAAAACACCAAAGCCTTGCTTATAGACTTCAGGAGCAGGAGCCGGGGAAAAATGACTAAAATTCGACAGCTTTTGGTGGGAATATGGTTCTTCACTGAACTTTTTTCGTTTGGGGGATCAACTGCCTTTTTGCCCCCTCCCCTGATTCGGCCACTGTTGGCTTCTTTGAGTTCTGGTGACCTCAATATTAAATCAACCAAAACAAGTTCGCACAATGGTTATTCGTCTCGTCAAGAGCTTTCGAGCGCAAGCAAAGAATACATCTGCACACCGGTTTTCCGATAACCGTGTCCTAACCGCCTCGCGTCTCATTTTCAGCCCGAGCTCCCAATGCCGTGGTGTGGGTGTTCGGCTAGTATATGATGACAACATCCAGGCTGTGGGTGCGACACTGCGAGCGCACACAGTATGTGGGATGACGTGGAGGTGGTGGTGGTGGATGGGCCAATTGAAGCCCTCCTTATGTGGATCATATGCCAGTTCGTCTTCAGTCTGGAAAATAAAGGGACCAAAACAACAGTTCGCTTCTTGGCCTTCAATGTCCTCGCTGCAAAGGACCTGAACGTCCTCTGGAATCATCAAAGAATTTCGGGATGCGATGGTGATGGGAGATGGCTGAGCTGGAGAGGCTCAGGTGATTTAGCTGGAGTGGCTCAGTTGGCCAAGATGATTGCGGTATGATGTTCGTGTGTTATTTTCATTCGTGGAAAGATTTTGCAATTACTACGATCTGTAATAGTCATGTGTTTGCTTTTTCTTCATAAATTGATCTCCCTTAATAAAAGAAAAACAACAAAGGAAACATATTTTAAGAGGAGTTACCTCAGATGCGATCAGTGTTTTTCAGCAGGAACGAAGAGGAGTTTCATTGGGGTTCAAATAAGGATCAATGACATACTTCGAACGTTTTGTAGACCTATTCACTGGTTTGTAATTCACCCATACTGAAGCTAAAAAATCGTACCTCCCTTATTCAGGCGCTAGAATGAGGCCGACTGAAGACATTGTCTAGACCTGGTTTAAATCCTCGTTCTTACGATAAGTTACTAGAGTAAGAAAGACTAGCACATTTGTAGGCCATGGTTAAGACTTCGTACAGACTTGGTTACTGCATTTTAAACATTGTAGGCACTTGGTTGCAATACGATGGTCGATGATTAATACCAACTCAACCCTGGTCAAAGCCTTGTTCTGGTGCTAACTGTTGGGCCCACAATGTTAGTTTTGGAGTAAAAAACGTGTAAATGCTTGCTAATGATGCAGACATTTAGAACACAAACTTAAGGGTTCTGCAGCCCTCGTTACAAGGTTGTAACTTAGTGAAAAATTTTTCTCTGTGGGTGCCGTCAAGAATGCATTCCTCTGTTGGTTACTAGCAAACTTGGCCATGCTTGTACTACTGCTTCCCAAAAATGCATCAACAATAAACCAGAACAACTTCTAACTGGAGCAGCACACATCTGGCTACGTCCACGTAAAATTGCAAAACTAAAAGGTTCTTAGATCCTGAAGAAATAATATGGCAGGTTACACGTTTTAATGCAGCTTATATAGAGTAGAAAACATCAAACAGGGTTACAGGCAAGGAGGCTAGGCACGTTGCAAACGGCAGAATTGGCATTAGGGTCAAGCCAGGTCACACAGACCGGTTTGACGCGGCGCTACAGCGACAGTGCCGGCCGGCCAGAGATCAAAAGGAAGGAGCCGCCGGAGCCGCGGCCTGTGTTTGCGCAGATTTTTACAACCACAGAACGACGCGGTATAATGTGCCCGAAGCGACACGGCCCTCACGGCGTCAACAACAGGGGGAGAGCGTGGACATCTGAGCAAAGTCCATCGCCGCGCTGGGATTGACAAGATCTAACATAATTGCCGACACCAGTGGCGGATGCAAGGGCGGAGGCGGTTAAAGGGGCCAAGACACCCCCAAAATTACAAAGCGCCTGTAGCTAATGCATGACTGAATGATTTTTAAGGTAATACTGGGGAGGCTCCGAGCCCCCTGTCCCCTAACTAGCTCCGCAAAGAAGTTGTGGCCCCGCCATTACCTTTTTGCCAACTAATTCACATAATGAATAGATCAAGTGCTCGCTATTTTATCATAGCACAACAAAACATTCATTGGCACCTCAGCAGTTGGTAAGATAAGCTTTGAATACATTCGATCTACTGGGTTTCCGATAGTTTTGCAAATGTTTCCCTACACA
Organism: Lepas anatifera; assembly: GCA_034440635.1. Classification (NCBI taxonomy): domain Eukaryota; kingdom Metazoa; phylum Arthropoda; class Thecostraca; family Lepadidae; genus Lepas; species Lepas anatifera. The sequence continues at coordinate 8,550 of JAOTON010000331.1, forward strand.
ATCAGTTTTTTCCGAGTTTTGATTTCATCTCCCCATGATACACCTCTAGTAAATTGAACGTATTACTACATGGGTGAAAGGGAAAAACATGATGACATGAGTATGAGCATGCAAAAATTTTGTAGCATGAGTATTCATGAAGCATCTGCTGCGAAATAAGCACGAGACGACAGAGCCGCATTCGACAGATCCGTAAAACAGCAATTAAGATGAAACTAAGGACAGCTCTAAACGATGCCAAGTTGGGCTGCAATACTGCTCTTTAAATGACAGTGATGCATGTAATGTTGTATTTATCCCCTGCTCCCTGAGAAAAAGCTACGCAGATACAGATAAAATGCAAGCTATGTTCCCCCAGTTTACTGAAATGTACCAAGGTTGGTCGAAATGGTAGCCATGGAAGAAATGTTACACAGGCTTAGTATTGCACCGACCATGTTCCAAAATGCAGCGTTTAATACAATTTCAACACGGTACTGAATCAAAGCAGGCTACACATGTTCGAGGAAAGCATAAAAGGGCACCATATGTCACTATGAAGGTGCTCACCACATCTCAATAATATCTGCAATTTCACCTCTGGCCCATGAGAGGAAGCTATGCTGCCCCAACAGTAGCTAAATACAGAAAGTGTGTTGATATTGGTAGTCTTTCCTGATACAATAAGATGAGCTTCAGACCACTAAAATGTGAGTCACACGAAGAAGAACGGTTTGCTACGTTCACAAAACGTTGAGAGGCTTTGCACAAGTCTTCTTATTGCGCTAACCACGGCGAAGACTGCAGTATTTATTAAAAACAAAATGTTAGCATCATGTTACTTGTATTTGAGATTACTCATAACATACGTTGACAATGTGTCTGCTGGCCTGTCTCCTCGAACACTGAGTGTAAAGTATACTTAGATAATATATTCCGGCATAGTCCTTTCTCAGAATCATGTATGTTAACACGCGCATTGACGGGGGTCTGAGCCACCTTCGCCTTGACGGGGGCGGGTACCCGCCCCCTAAGATCTCGAGAACCACGGTAGGTAGCAAAAAACGGTAAACGGCATTGGGTAGCCCATCCACTTCTCCATCGAAAATATTTGAACCATTTTTTCAGGTCACATTTAAGGCCACGAGAGGTCAAAACATGCCGTAATAGGGGGGCATTCCAGGACAAAACGACCAAAAATATTGCAATTTGACACCACCATGTCTAGAGAAAATCTGAAACTTTGTCTCCGGGGTAGTTTTGGGCCAGAAACACGCCTGTGAGAATCTTAGCCCCCTCCAACCAACGGTGACCGAGTTATAGCCCGAGGCATTTTCGGGAGGTCACGTTGTAGACTCATCTTTGATGTTTCATAACTCAAAAACGCATCACCTGATTAACAAGTTTTGTATATCATTGAACTCGTCTTGAATTATAGTTTATTTTGAAAAAAGAAAATTTCAAGATTTGAAAATTTTTGATTTTTAATTTGTTTGACCTTTTCTTTTTTGACCCAGCTTGACCTTTTCGCAGTTGAAATTGCCCTTTTAGACACCTCAGAAATTTTTCTTTATAATATATTTTTCGATGGCAAAAATAAGAAATGCGTTCTTGCTATAAGTTCCAAATATTTAGCACCTAAGGTAGGTAAGTAGACGGTTTTTGACCACTGCGGTAGTACAGCCTCATGTTTAACGCCGCAAACATAGCGATTGCTTTTGTAATCGGTTGCTGGAAATCATACTGCTTTGTCTTTACGAAATTTTCATCGTGCAAGTATCAGAATTTATGACAATTAACGCGCGCCCACCCGAGGGGGTGGGCCGCCGGCCTCCTCAGGTCTCTACGGGTAGTAACAAAACACCTTCGCGCAGCGCCAACGTACTCCATCTACCTCTAACACAACATTTTGCAGCTTCTGGAAAAATAATTTAGGTCAACTGGGAGGTGGTAGGTACCGTAAATGTTGAAGGCCAGCTGGCAACTGACTGGTGAGGGAGTGACCTGAGGTAGACGGCCTTCGTTATGCCTTGTGGGACTTTCAACTTTGTTTCCTTGATTAACACTTTATCGTCGGAATTGCTCGTTTGGGTGGTGGGGTAGGGGTCTCCGTCAAAAGTCCCTTGATGACTCTAGTGAGACACCTACTCCTAAAACCGCCTCCTTGCCGCCCCGGTAGCTCAGTTGGCAGAGCGTTGGGCTCCGGCCCGCGGCTCAGAAGCATGCAGTGGCAGTGCATGTCCAGTAGGGGTGCCCATTTTTGGGCAAGGAATCCATATTTTAAGTGGGGGTTGTTTTTTCCCATTATTTGGTCTGTTCTGACTTCATCAGTGGAAAAATTAACGAAATCAAACAATTTCTAGGGGTCGCGAATTTAAAATGAAAACTTCCGTTTTCGCGGAAATTGACCTAATTTGACATATTTCACCCGTGAATTGCCAGTGTTTTACATCGGTCTTAAAGGGAATGTGGCACCTTGAAGCAATTCTAGACTGTGGTGGTTTTAAGGTCAATAAATTCTGAAAATCATTGATTTGGCCTTATTTCTGCTGAAAAATGACTATATTTCGTTGTATTTCACTTTTCTCTGTTTGCAATAAAAGTCTCCAAATTAGCGTGACGTCACATCGGCGTAATGCTTGCGCAAAATTGAACATGTTTGTGTTGCGCCAAAAACGAATACGAAAACGAATGAAGCGGTCTTAGATAAAAGAGGATTCCATTAGGAATCAAAGTAACAATTATCCATTTTTTCTACTTTTCTTGATATATTGAAACATATTTCACGTTTCAACCAAGTCAATAAAGCAAGTTATACGCATTTCTAATCGACGGTACCAATATTATGTTTAGCACGTGCAAGGTCCAAGCAAGAAAAATTGTCCAAGCAGCACGTGCAGAGGGGCTTGGTCATGACGTCACTTTCCTGACGCCTGACGAGCGTTACGTCACAGCCGGGGAGATCGGGGAGCTTAGAGCATCTTTTAGACCTATTGGGGTAGGTTAGACCTAGGCAGCGATGCCCAGTACCCGTTCCGCCACGGAAACATATCTAGTTGGTCAGCCAGCTTCCTCGATTGGAGGCAGTAAACTTCCAACAACTCGCCAGGTCCTCAGTTTCTTCTTCCATGCAGTGAAGGAATCTGCGAACAGGCAGGATGCGTTCGAAGAAACATTAAGAAACGTACTCACGTTCTGGAACTTAGCTCGCATCAAAACCGTCTCAGAAAGAGGGTGCCAAGAGAAGCTGACGAGGTTATGGGATCAATGGAGAAGTCTGCAGAAGAGCAAGGGTAAAGCCGCAAAAGACAAAGTGGAAAAGTTCAAGACTGAGCTCGACCTGTTGTGGGACATAGGGGCACCGGACGCCATCGAGGTCATCGAGAAGAACCGGCTCCTCACACCGACTGACAAACATCAAGATATTGCCTTCTATCAAGACCAACGCGAAAAAAGACAGGGCTCCATGAGTGGTAACGACAAAATTTTCGCGGCCAAGAAAAGGCAGCAGGAGGTACGAGTCGAGAAACAAACATGCAAGCAGGGAAGGCTCACAGCCTGTGAACCAAGCAGCAGCGATTCGATGCTTCAAAGCTCCGTGGTGGCTGAAACATCAACTGAAGAAGAAACGGAGGAAAATACTGATCCTCAAGAGGACACTGACCTTGACGCATCGATACGACCTGGAAGGTACACGTCAAAGAATCCTTATGTGACGTTACAGCTCCCACGTCGCATTCTTCAGTAGTCGTCAGTCAAGGAACTCGCTGACCGCCTCCGGATATCCAATAACGAGATAACTTCGGTGGTGGCAGCTGTACTGCGCTCTGCCAATCCTCCAGCCGATCTCTCCGAGTTCCGGATCTCGAGAGAGACAGCGAGACGGGTGCGAGCTTCACACCGTCGTCAAGTGGCTGCTGATCAAAAGGAAGCCTTTGTTCCCCCACCACATGCAGTGGTGCACTGGGATGGCAAGATGGTCAAGGTGCGTACTACTCACGCGTTTGGGTTTCACAGTGACGTTTCATATAGAATAGGCCTACAGAATATCACAATATTAGGTATCATTAAGAGTAAAAAGTACGATCACAATTATAAATTCTATGGAAGCTATCACGAACTTTCATCAAAACGAATTATCATCCAAAAGCGTGGAAAGAGAGGCAGCCTCGTCAATTATCCGGTACCTGACTGAATTTGTGTATCTCTCTCATTTCGGAACGTATCGGGAGACCCAGAACACCGGCAGGCCATCCTCATATCAGGCCAGGGCCATGAGGAAGGGAAGCTGCTTGCGGTCCTGCCTGTGGAGGACGGCACTGGCCTGGCCCAGGCGCGCGCGACAGCTCGTGCGATCGAGGACTGGGGCTGTGCCTCAAACGTCAAGGCACTGTGCTTTGACACAACATCATCCAATACAGGACGAGTCCAGGGTGCTGTTGTCCGTCTAGAGGCACTCCTGGAAAAGCAGCTGCTGAAGCTGGGGTGCAGACATCATGTCATGGAGCTGATAGTGGGAGCCGCTGCCAGCAGCATCTTCGGCAAGACAACGGCCCCTACGGACCCTCTCTTCCAGACCCTGAAGAAAAGGTGGACTGAACTGGACTACTCGCAGTACCTGCGGCTAGACATCCGAGATCTGCCAGACTCTGACTGGCTCAGCCACCTCCGAGACAGGACCGTTAGCTACCTGCTGACAGTCACAGATTGGGACCGAGATGATTACCGAGAGGCGGCGGAACTGACGCTCATCGTCCTCGGTGCTGAACCTCCGCGCGGCACGCACTTTCTGCGTCCTGGTGCATGCCACCACGCGCGCTGGATGGCTAAGATAATCTACTACATGAAGCTCTACATGTTCAGTCACCAGCTAGAGCTCAGCAGTGATCTGTGTGTCAAGCTGCGGAGGATGGCGACCTTCGTGTCTCTGTTGTACACATCAGCGTGGCTGAAGTCACCCGTAGCCGAAGATGCGCCTGTGAATGACCTGCAGTTGCATCAGGAACTCCTCCGCTACAGGGCTGTTGACTGTGAGGTAGCTGGTGCGGCTCTAGCTGCTGCGACCCGCCACCTGTGGTATCTCAGGCCACAGACGGTCGTGCTGTCGCTGTGCAGCGATAAGCTGAGTGCGGCAGAGAAAGAGGAGATGGCGACCAAGCTGAACTCGATGGAGGAGACGGACGATTACACGAACAGCAACATGGTCATCCAACACGAAACGCATCTGGCTGACCTTATCGACGAGCGTTCCTGGATGCTCTTCAAGGAGCATGACGTATGCGGCACAGGGTGGCTGACTTCACCGTCGGAGTCGTGGAAAGAGGATGAAAAGTTTATGAAGTTCAAGGAGTTCACAACATGCTTGAAGGTTACGAATGATGTGGCCGAAAGAGGTATAAAGCTGATGCAAGACTTCATTGGCTCGGTTACGAAGGACGAGGAGCAGCTACAGGATGTGATGCAGCTTGTTGAAAGGCATAGGAAGCAAGTCAGCAGCTTCAGCAAGTCTGCTCTGATGAAGCTGTGACAGTTTGGTGCGTGTCCTGACTGAAGCCGCTGTAGCGAATCAGTAATTCGTGGTCCTAGAAAGGATTGGCGCTCAGGAATGGAGATTTGGTGCATAGGTAACTCAGTTTGGTCTTGCGCTGATTTTGGGAAGTGTTTATAGTCTTCGTGAGCTCAGTTTTTCCTAATTAAATATCTGCCTAAGTGCACTAAGTAGGTAAGTGTAGCGATGCATGGTTTGACCTCCGTTTGAACAAATACAGTGAAATCTGACCTGACCTGTTTGACATTTTGTCTTTAGCTACCTCTGCCATGAGCTGAAAGGTGAAAAGTCACATTTATATGACCTGAAAGGTCATGGAAGGTCACAATCACAATATGTATACTTAAATAACCTGAAAATAGGAAAAGTAACGCCACAACGGCCAGACTGGTGCTACCAACAGCTACCAAATCAAAACTAGCTCTGTCGCATTCTTACCAACATTAAGACGCTGCGCTCCATGTATTTCGTCATGCGGTTCTGATATGGGCTCATTATTGCAGGAAATATACACTGTTAAAGCCTTTGACCTGACCTGGGTGGTCAACTAAGCGATGCACGCGATCGAAATGGGTGTAAAAAGAAATCTAGATAGCTACTCTAGCCGGCCATTAGGGTTAAGTAGTGGTCAGTGACGCGACTTCTGATCAGTGGGAGAAAAGGCCCAATTTTAGGCATTTCTGCATAAATACACCATTTCAAATCTCAATTCGCGACCCCTAAAACTTATTATATTTCATAAATTTTGGCACAGATGGGTTCAGGAGTGACGAAATAATGGGAAAAAACGCCCCCACCCAACATTTTCTAAAATCGGGAAAAATGGGCAACCCTAATGTCCAGGCTTGGGATCGGTTCCCCTGAGATGATCCGGCGCTCAATAGTCTACCCGACGTACAGGTCGGCTGGCAACTGACTGGTGAGAGGGTGAGCTGAACGAGGCGGCCGTCCCCGTGCTTTGTGGGACGTTAAACGTTGGCTTCTAAAATCAACCCTTCATTGTGGGAGTTGCTCGTTCGGGTGGTGGGGTCGGGGTCTCCGTGACAAGTTCATTGGTGACTTAGTGAGACTCCGGCTCCAACAATCGAACTGAGAGCAACTTGGACAAAATTTATAAAAAAACTGAACTGGCAATAACTTGGTCAATATTTATGAAAATAAAATTGCAGCCATTAAAAGTGATAAAAAAGGGATTCATTGTTTGGAGGGAGACGAGGGCAAATGAACTTATTAATAATGGACCTTTCAGCCTTAAACGAAAATTTATAAAGATATCGCGACTTTATCAATAATTGAAACAAGTATAACTTATCCTATGAGCACCACTAACTCACCCAATTACATCGTTCCCGGAGATGGAAAATAGTATCGATGCAAGGTGATCCAGTGCAGCACAGCGTACGTTTGAGAGGATTCATGCAATGTAAACAAACGTGTCTGAAAGGCTTTCATTCCCAAAAAGTAATTTGAATCTGCTCATATATTCGAAAAAATGTCCTGAAATTGTAACGCATTCGACTTGGTCACTTAAACAGGTTGCCTCATGATATTTTTACAATTTGATCATTTCATAGCTGACACGGATCCGAGAATCCCAGATGAATAGTCAAACAGTGCACTGGGAGTGATGCCGCTAAATAGCCAGTTTTAATCACTACCGAATATGTCACATACAATCGTTTGGTCGTGTCACCTTTGAGGCTGCTCGGGGTCACAGTATTTCTTACAGGAACTAAGTGGAAACCTAAATTTTCGGGTATAATAGGTGACAGAGGAGAGCCGTGGAATGAAATGTTCAGCACCATTGGAATACTCTTGTTGAGCCCAAACGGATTATGTATCTTATAATATTGCCTAGTCAAATGTCAAAATTAACCTGCTTTGACCTAGAGCCAGGCTTAGGTCTGTATGGTAGAAAGAATATTAGTCAAACTGCAGTGGCAAGTGAGACACGGCAACGTAAAAATAAAACCTCCATCGCAATTCTCGACAATTCTCAATTCTCGCAAGTTATCAAAATTTACCAATCGCCCCATACATTTCTAATGGAAAGATCATGACCTTTGCCCTGCTCCCGATTATTGATATAGAAATCCTGCTACGAAAAATTATCTTGCTAGACGATCTACCTATGTAATGTGATTCGAACCACGATAGGCTAAATTTCATATTATTGATGCACCTCCCAAAGTTTTTTTCAAGGTTAGGTCTCTTGACTTCGGTTGGCGGTCTGACCTGGTATGACCCAGCCCTAAAATTTTGCCAGAACCTGCAAAAATTTCGAGTTAGAGGTACATGAAGTACGGTGGCGCTGCGCGAAGGTGTTTTTTTACTGCCTGTGGAAACCTGAAGAGGCCGATTGCCCACCCCCTTGTGTGGGCGCGTGTTAATACTCATATATTTTGACACTTGCACGATGAAAATTTCGTAAAGAAAATGCCATATGATTGCAAGCAACCGATTACAAAAGCAATTGCTTTGTTTGCCGGCGTTAAACATAAGACTGTACTACCGCGGTGGTCAAAAACCGTCTGCATACCTACCTTAGGTGCTAAATCTTTGGAACTTATAGCAGGAACGCATTTTTTTATTTTTGCTATCGAAAGATATTTTATGAAGAAAATTTTTTGAGGTGTCTAAAAGGGCAATTTCAACTGCAAAAGGTCAAGCTAGGTCAAAAAAGAAAAGGTCAAACAAATTAAAAGTCAAAAATTGTCAAATTTTGAAATTTTCTTTTATCAAAACAAATTATAATTCAAGACGAGTTCAATGATATACAAAACTTGTTAATCAAGTGATGCGTTTTTAAGTTATGAAGCATCAAAGATGAGTCTACAACGTGACCTCCCGAAAATGCCTCGGGCTATAACTCGGTCACCGTTGGTTGGAGGGGGCTGAGATTCTCACAGGCGTGTTTCTGTCCCAAAACAACCCCGGATACAAAGTTTCAGATTTTTTCTAGATATGGCGGTGTCAAGCCTTGGTCGATCTGTCCTGGAATGCCCCAGGGATAACATGTAAATTACGTTTTTCGGCCATTACATCTGAACAAATAAAGATAGAGCAAAACGACTTAAACCATATGAATCCTCGTAGCAAGCCAAATCGAATGATATATAATTTGACCTGCTAAGTCAAATAAAATATTTGACCTGACCTCAGGTCAGGTCACGGTCAAATGACATAAAATGCATATCATTGGAACTGCAAAGCCAAGGCGAGTCTAATGCAGCTAAAATAAGCGCTCTATCACCATCTGTTACTGAGTTATTCAGTAAAAAACATTTTTCCCATGTATTTCCAATGGAGAGGTCATGCTTCGTACCTGACCTTAGGTCATCGATATCAAAAATACCAGGACATACTTTAGAGAACTCGTTGGGGCCATTATGTGATATGAGTTTCAATCGGATAAGTTTACCCTGCTCCGACTTAATAATAATTATTGGGGCTTATCGACGCACCAACTGCCAGGGTCATATGGCGTCGCCAACTCTTTCCCTGTTGGAAGGGTTTCTCGGGAGCCAGCTTGCTCCTTGTTCAGGGAAGCCGCTGGGCCTTGAACCCTGCTCCGACTTATGCTATCTTAATTTTTTTTGAGGTCAGGTCACTTGACCTGCACTGGTGACCTGACCTGAGATGACCCAACCTAAAAATTTTGACAGAAGTTGTAAAAATGATGAGGGGAAAAGGTATGTCAAGTACGGCGGCGCTACGCGCCGCCGTTTTTCTGCTATCTCCGAAAAACCGGAAGAGGGGGCGGGTACCCGCCCCTAGTCAATGCGCGTGTTAAAGAATTAATTGGCTGGCTACACTATGGCAGAACATTTGTGAATGGATATACCTTACTTTGGTGAATGACTGTGCCCTAATAATCTATGTGTACTGTGGCGGATCCAGGGGGTGGGGGGCAAAAAAGGCAATTGCCCCCCAAACGGAAAAGCTCGGGGCAAAACTATGTTTCCCCTAATGCGATCGACCTCCTTTTTCCCCGACTCCTTTTTAGCTTGTAAGCAAGATTTTTGTGCTTCAACTCTTAACTTCAAACATAATTAGTGAAGTTCAGTATAAATATTGGGGCTTGGATAATGAAAAAATATCTTGAGTCCATATTGTTCACCCCGTGTCGTTTTTTTTTTGCTTTTCGTCTGCAGTTCCCAAAATCCTACCAAAAGGCATATTGTAACGCAATTTTTCACTGCGCGACAATTCTTTTATTTTTTATTTTTTTGTTTTCCGTATTTGGTTTGCCCCTCCCAAACCAACCGGCAAGATCCGCCACTGTATGTGTATTTTACATTTTGGGTACAAGGAGACAGGCCAGTATACATTTTGTCAAGTTATGATATGAGTAACGTATAACACAAGTAATATGAAGCCAACATTTTGTGTCTAATAATCTAAGAGTTCTTATAGTAGGTATTCAAAACCATGGGTGCTGGCAAGAATACATTCCTCTGTTGGTTACTAGCAAACTTGGCCATGCTTGTACTACTGCTTCCCAAAAATGCATCAACAATAGACTGAGGGTGGGTGCTTTGAAATATTCCAGCCAGAATTCCAGGAATAGTGACGTCACAGCCGTTCTTTGAAACTTTTCCCGGGATTCCATGTGGAATATTCCCGCCATTCCGCGCGGAACGGTGGGAATAGAAAAAGCAGTCCCGCTCAAGATGGCGGCGCTTATGGATGAATTTCGTAACAGTAAGTCCTTGGACATTGGATATTTATCTGCTTGAAAGGTCCACTATATGTTTTTGCAGGATAATCGGAGCCTAATAATAACACTTAAATGAAGGTAAATGAAAGATTTGCGCTTGCACAAGTCAAAATAAATAATGAGACTGTCGCACCTCGCCATTTACGCCGCATTCCAGCCTCTTTCAAGAACGTTCCACAGCTGGAATCCGGGGAATATCACGACGTCACAACCCCTGGAATTCCACCTCGGAATAATTAAAAAACGCAGCCCAAAGCAACTTCTAACTGGAGGAGCACACATCTACATCTGGCTACGTACACGTAAAATTGCAAAACTAAAAGGTTCTAAGATCCTGAAGAAATAATGTGGCAGGTTACACGTTTTAATGCGGCTTATATAGAGTAGAAACATCAAACAGGGTTACGGGCAAGGAGGCTAGGCACGTTGCAAACGGCAGAATCGGCATTAGGGTCAAGCCAGGTCACACAGCGCGGTTTGACTCGGCCCGACAGCGGCAGTGCCGGCCGGCCAGAGATCAAAAGGAAGGAGCCGCCGGAGCCGCGGCCGGTGTTTGCGCAGATTTTTACAACCACAGACCGACGCGATATAACGTGCCCGAAGCGACACGGCCCTCACGGCGTCAACAACAGGGGGAGAGCGTGGACGTCTGAGCAAACTCCATCGCCGCGCGGGCAGTCACAGGATCTAACATAATTGCCGACACCAGTGGCGGATGCAAGGACGGAGGCGGTTAAAGCGGCCAAGACACCCCCACAATTACAAAGTGCCTGTAGTTCATGCATGACTGAATGGTTTTTACGGTAAAAGCTGGGAAGGCTCCGAGCCCCCTGTTCCCTAGAAGAAAGTTGTGGAACCGCCATTACTTATTTTTTCTCAAATAATTCACATAATGAATAGATCAAGTGCTCGCTATTTTATCACAGTACAACAAAACATTTATTGGCACCTCAGCAGATGGTAAGATAGGCTTTGAATACATTCGATCTACTGTTTCCGATAGTTTTGCAAAGTAGGGGAGAGTGGGGTAAAATGCCCCATTGGGTAAGGCGCCTCATCCCCTCTTTTTGGCAATCTGGGCCACCACTGGTAAATAATATTATTCTTGGTCGAAAGCAGAGGCTTTGATTGTTTCTTGCACAAAAATTCAGTTCCCTCCTGTGATTTTCTTGAAGCTGGTGGGTAAGTCTTTATTTCGATGCTTTTCTAAGAAAAAATTGCCCACATAGGTTGCAGATATCGCGAAGAGTATTGGATGCGTGCTTTGTTTGATTTCCCATAACGAATGATGGCACATTTAACTCATTAATTGAGCATTTACCTTGAGTGTATTAATTGTATGATTTTTGCCTTTTAGGTGTTGTCTAGTTTGGGTACTGATGGGAAAGATGCCCTCTCAACGAATGGGGAAAGATGCCCCATGGGCAAATTTCCCGGTGGAAAGGGGCGTCTTCACCCAGAGCAATACAACGCCATTTTTTAGAGTAAACAACTGTGTGTTAAACTTGGGGTTAGTCCAAACCTTACCCACGGGCAGTGCCACGGAATTGTTACTGGGGGCTACGGACCCTGGACTGGTGGTGGCGGGGGAGGGGACGTGAACTTTAAATTGACCGTCTTTGAAAAATCTAATGCCCATGAAGCTCATGGAGAAATTTACGTAGGTCAAAGCAGGTAGGTAATAGAGCAACAATGAAAACCTAGGTCGATTCCCAAAACTTGTCGGGAGACGTCCTCAAAGATAAGCGAGTTAGGGGATCCGTCCTCTCGTTCCTGTCCTATGCTTTCGACGCGCATGACCATACGTGTTAAATAAGAGCACACTTCAATCTGTCGCTTTGTGACTAACCTTTCCAATTGAAGGCCTTGCACCTGAACCCAGGCTACTAACGCAAGGAATCCCATAACAGCCAAATTTTGTGGTTGGTGCTTTCATTCGATAAAGCGAATCCCAGCTCAATCATTAAAACCTTGAGACAATTATTTGAGAGTTCACCGGACATGGCCTGATGACCCAACCGGAGATGACCTCATGGCGGGTTCAAATCAAACTGGTGTGGTGGAGGCGCAAAAAAATTAAATTGAAATGGACAAAACCGTAAAACATATTTTAAACCAAAATTGGCCAAAATCGGTCAATTTTGGCCAATTAGGAAGGGGCTATGGCTGAACTGTTTACCCTAGATTTGCCTATGAATGAGCTAGACCTGAAATATTCCACATGGTTAATCCTGCAAAGCTCCGTACCTGAACTCCCATGTCGTCCCTACATTTGCCATCCCGGTAGCCCAGTTGGTAGAGCGTTGGGATCCCGCTGCTCAAGAACGTGCAGTGACAGTGCATGTCCAGGCTTAGGATCGGTTCCCCTGAGACGCTCCGGCGCTCAATAGTCAACCCGACGTAGGTCGGCTGGCAACTGACTGGTGAGAGGGTGACCTGAGCGGGGCGGCCGTTCCTGTGGTTTGTGGGATGTTTAACTTTGACTTAAATTAAATCTTCATTACAGGAGTTGTTCGCTCCAATGGTAGGGCTAGGGTCTCCGCGACAAGACCATTGATGACTTTAGTGAGACTCCGACTCCAAAAGCCGAACTTGTAACAACATGCATATAAAAAAGGCTCTGAAAGATAGACTAGTTAAAGGGGTTGCGAAAGCAAAGTATCTAAAAAGACGTGGACGAGGAAGGCAAAAGCGATATAAGGAAAGAAAGACAGTGGGCACGACGATACCAGATACCTCATCTGCGGAGTGAGTTTTGTTCTCTCGTGCAAAGAATAGATCGAGTGTACTGCCTGGGAAGGCTGGGCCTGTGTGCCTTGACGAGAATGCTGAGGTGGCTGTGCGCCATAAATGATAGACTGGGAGCCTGTAACGGTTAGTGGGAGGAAGCGTCGAGTCACCACAAGCCATTTTTACTCTCTGAAGTGAATGCTTTTGTACTTAACAACTTCTGGCCCATATTTCTTATAAAATTGGGACTTGAAACAAAGAAAGCACAGAAAAGACAAGGTAGGCGAGTTAGGGGAGGTTCTCAGAAACCTCGTACCAAGTTACCTACTTCGTTTTGTACTTTGTTGTTTGTGAGTGTGTGTGGTTTTATATTACTTTTATGGTATGCTTTTATCCTTGGTTTTATCGTTAGTTTGTGTAGCTTTGTTTTATCATTTGACATGGAAACATGAAAAACCACCTGGGTACACGTTTTATCAATGTGTGTGGATCCTTCTAAATACATTCTGACTTCTGAATAATATTTAAATGATTACCAATGAAGCTAAGAACTACAAAAAGCTACTTCATCAACAATATACCAATATGGGGTAATATGCCCAGGGGTGGGGCGTCTTACCAAGCCCCAGGGGCGTCTTACCCACCCGATGGGGTAAGACGCCCCTTTGCAAGCCTCTAGTAAAATCATAATAGTTAGAACATATGATAATTATCAGCAATTTCATCCACTCTATAAGGAAGATAAATGATCATACTACGACTTGGCATCTAAAGCAGCGCTGTTGGTACCGTGGTTATTCTATAATCCGGATTTCCCTAAACCCTGGGCATCTTACCCCACTCTCCCCTATTCTTGCACAATCAGTTTTTCCGAGTTTGATTTCATCTCCCCATGATACACCTCTTGCAAATTAAATTAAAGTGTATTACTGCATGCATGAGAAGAATAAAAACATGAAACATGATGCCATGAGTATGAGTATGCATGAAGTAGGTAACATTAGTACTCATGAAGTTTCTGCTGCGAAATAGGCCCGAGACGACAGATCCGTATTAGACAGATCCGTAATACAGCAATTAAGGTGTAACTAATGAAAGCTCAAAACGTTACCAAGTTAGGCTACAATACTGCTCTTTAAATGACAGTGATACCTACACGTTATGTTTTTTATTCCCTGTCCCATGAGAGGAAGCTACTCAGACGCAGATATAATGCAAGCTATGCTCCTCCACTTAACGAAATGTAGCAAGGCTGGTCAAAATAGTAGCCATAGAAGAAATGTTATACATTTTTAGTATGGTACCGAACAGGTTCCAAATTCCAACATTTAATACGATGTCAACACGGTAAAATAATCAAACTGAATTACAGGCAGCTACACAGGTTCCATGAGAGCTCAAAAGTGGCCACGTCTTGCGAAATGAGCGTATTACTTCATGCGTGAGAGGAATAAAAACATGATAAGTTTGGCGCCAGGCAAGCCGCGAACAACGTCGACTGATATTTAATGTCGGGCTGGAGATGTGATTTGGCTGCAAGAACAACACCAGATATCTACAATATTTCCGAAACAAAAATGGGTGATTTGGGTGGAATGCTTGAATGGTAGCTCGCAGGTTCTTGTCAGACATTCGAAATTTAAAGCTTATTAAGGTTGGGCTCTCTTAATGAGCCATGGGCCTGATTTTTCCCAGAGTGTTGAATTTTATACATATTTGGCTCAACGTCTGGAGGCTTACATTGGCACGCATAAAAACCACAAAAACACAGAGAGCATGCAATATTGGCGTAACGATTAATATGCAAATCGGTACTTACCGCGCAGGTCTCGGTCTCTCATCGCTCCTTGCTGGGGGCACCTCCTGCTGCTCCTGCCCCGTCCTCTCCTCCTGCTCCTCCACCTTCTTCTTCTCCTTGCTAGATGCTGCAAACGGTACAGCAGTCTTACTACAGAGCAAAACCCGTTGATGACATTTTGGACAAGCAACTGCAACTAGTGCCAGGTAAGAAACAATGCCACTTCATTCTGAACTGGGGTTATAAACACTTCAAATACATTCGTTTACATGGTTTCAAGATATTCAGAACATTGGCTTCTACATGTGATTCGAATGCAGATGACGCTCAGAAGACGTAGGAAAGCTACATGGGGATAGGGGAATAACAAATATAGCTGCGGAGTCACAATACTTCTGGACTTGTCCTACGAAAATTAATCGTGATACATGTGCTTCTTCTCTAAGGCAAAGGACATTCGAGAAAAGTCTTGCGAACATCCCAAAAAGGAGTAATCAATCACTGAATTGTGAATACATACATACCTTCATCCGGTTTCTGCTTTAAGGACATGACCTCTCACATCTTTACTGTATAGTGCAGTTATTTTCTCATATCGGCGGGCAGTGTGTTACTTTAAATCTTCTTAGTGCCTTAGCATTTACAGCATAATTTCAAACAAAAGAGAGGCAGCATATCGTTTACGACAAAGGAGGCCGGCTGGCAGTGAAACCAAAGTAGCTTTGCATTCCTAGGCAGGCTTTGAATGACGTTATGTTAACCAAGGCTAGCGTTGGCATTTCTTTCGAAATACATTGATTGTAGCTATGTTTCAAATTGGTTAGGCTTCCGTAAAATACACGGGCACAAAACGGATTTTGTCTTTAATAGACATGCTCTACTAGATTTTCCCAAAATATTTTGAATATATTACTCTCTCGTAAGCCCATTACACAGAACCATTTAAATCTAGTCCATTCATTGTGCACGATGGAAGAGGTATGAAGAGTCAGAGAAGCGTTGGCGGCGATGGCAGATAAACAAATATCGTAAAATGCCATATATCGCATGTCTGCCATATATTGATGTATTTTTAAAATTTACCTGTGGAAAAATAATAAATCACGACAGCACCCACGTACTGAGTTGTGTAGCCCTTGTGAAGCTGAGTTTTATGTTTGTGAACGCCATGCCCTAACCTTGATTCTCCGTGTGTTATTGCATGATGATGAGCACGTTGACGTTGAGCAATTTGACGTAGGAACTATGAAATAAATGCTGCATTTAGATGCTCTTCTATGTGGTAGTATTTTCTTGAAAACCTTTTGTATAATATAACAACGGCAAGTTGTTGTGAGTTTGCAACCGGGAGGTGCACGTACAGAACAATTTTGTGCAGGGTGATTAATTATAAAAGCGAAACAAGGGTCATCAAATGCGAGCAAAGAAAACGCTAGTCTGTGTTAAAAAATAAAGTTGTACTTAGCTGCATATTGAACCGGCTTACAAAATTGAATTAGCACATCTATATCATTGACAGAGTTGGATCATCAAAAGAAATATACAAGTGACAGAGCACTAACCTGGGTTGTCCATGCTCATGGAGATCGCTGCGTACACGTCCGCACTTGGTGATGACCGGCGCACACTGACACCGGCGACTCCAGCCACCCATTGTTTTGTATCTCTCGCCCTGGCAGAGGGGGAGCCAGGGGGGACTCGTGTTTGCCATCCACCGCTCGCGTGAAGGGACACGTATCTAGAAGGTAGAAGAAGGCTCTAGAAGGTGGAGACGAAGCTGGCAAAAGGAGACAATGGAAAGCCGAGCCTTTTTGAACTTAATTTGCAACAAAAATGCTGAGTCGTCCATCCAGCTCGCATAGGGTAAGGGCGGGTAAGAGTACGCAGGAGATAAGGGTACGCAGCAGCTGTTTTGTTACTTAGCAACCACTAAGATGGTGGATACCCCGGTATAAAAAACCAAGATCAGTGCCCAGGTTGCACACCAAAATTCAACGTGCTCCTGTTTTTCCCGCGGAAGTACAGAGCAAAACAAGTTTCTGGGCACTCTTGAAATAATATTTCTTAACTGGGAAAACTTGTAGACCATGCTTCTATTATCAAAACTATTGTATTGCGGTCTGTCAACAGTACGAAAGCTGAGCTAGGACTGTGCTCCAGGACCGGAGCTCACGCTAAAACGCCTGCCAACATGTTCATGAAGACTTTCTTCCCAAAGGAGCATATCTGCCAAGAGTACGCAGTAGACCATTGGGCAAGAGTGCGCATGCTTAAGAGATAGGAAAATTTAATTTTCGCTCGGGACAGAGTCCATAATTCTTATTTGGAAAATCAAACGTTGCAACACAATTGTTGCATATTCAGAACGATATAAAGCCACATAATCGCCTAGTTTGGCGACAAAAAACTTCGCGACATGGCCTAAGCACCTAAAGCATAGCGGGGCAGCAATGCGTACTCCTGCCGCCTCTCTTGCGTACTCTTACCGACCCACTCCGGCAAGAGTACGGACGTGACTTTTTTTATTTTTGATGGGCTCGTGGCGAGTTCCTTTCAGAGACATCAAGTTGAAACATGGACCATACATAGACAATTCTTCAGGCTAAACAACCACATAAAAATTTTAGCTGATAGACTTATAGGAGAAAAGTGAAAGCCTTTAGAAAGTTAAGTGCGTACTCTTGCACGGACTTCCCCTATGCCCCCAGGCGTTCAACCCGTGCCAATGGCGACAGTCATGTGAGACTATACACTGGCAACAAATATAGCCCATCGGAGACGGCACGGTGCCGCAATTCAATTACAACTTAAGCCTATACAGCTCGCCATGGAACTGTGCTCTCACACTGGCAGATCCAGAGGTGGCCCAACTGACAAACCATCCTCCCTGAGTGGTGGAATATCGCCCGATTAACACATACTATTATCGTTCTCTTTTGCTTCCTGCAAACAAAGTGACTTTATACCTTGAAACAGGCTTGGACGTCTTTGACTATTTTATGGTGTTTTCCAAAAAGAAAAGTAAACGGTTAAAGATGTAGAGCTTAGACCAATTTCCTTCCGCTAATGATGATTCAGATTGAAATATTCTGTTTAATCAGAGTCTAGGCGTCACAATTGACTGGCGCAACAGCTAGGAGCCAGTTCAGAGCCTTACTCGGAAGGCTAAACCTTCCATGTCACTCAAATTTCGGTAGTAGACATGTATTCAGTCTCAACACAGCTAGCAAACGCCTAGCTCTAAGAGATATTTGCATTCCAATTTGCTCCATCTAAGCCGGAACCACGGTCCGTCCAAGTATAGAATGGTTCCATGAAACCTATGTTCAAGAAACAACTGAGCACGCTTGCTTTCACTAGATTTTCTTCCCAGCATAACTCCAACAAAAGAAGGGTTTATGTAGGTTTTGACAGGCTCTTAAAATGATTCTCGACTTTTAAACATAGTGAGAAGAAGCGTATTATTATACCAGTTTGGGGCTGAATGCGGAGTTTTTATTTTTCGCCAATCATCACTTAACCGTCGGTACTCTGTATATTCTAGCTGCGAAAGTCAAAGAGCTATTAATGTCATCTTCATAGTTTAATATTGTACTTAATTCTATATATTATGTCACAGGACATGAACAGTAATATTGGAGTTTCAGCAGAGCCAGCGACGAAGCTCCGGCATCTTGATCCGAGCGAAATTTGAGAGCAATTGCATACATTTTTTAACCTCCGTTGCCTCCTGCTCTTGCTTTTGCCTTCTCGGCTCCAACTCAGGTTTTGAGCTGTAAAGCATGAAGGAGATTTGCAGCCTTTGGGCGTGGTCTACTGGAAAAGCCACCCCAAAAGATTTAGCCGTGATAACGGATCAAGAAAAGAAGCTTACGCGGAGTCTGATGACCGACATACTCCGCTGAGAGCTTCTGCACATCAAGCATACTAGGGCTGTGACGGTTCAGGCTTTCATTGAACTGGTGGCCTGCAATGCTCTGGACCAGGAGATCATGTCTGTCAGCTAGATGACGAAAACACGCACCGAATATCCAAATTTGACCGCGCACAAAAGCCTTGGCTGTGTAATGTTGATGAAAGAAGTGGCAGCTTTTGTTACTGTTGCCCACAGCGGCCCATATCGAACACAATAATATTTGCCCAGCCATGACGGAATGTTTTTGAAGTATACATGTCTGCAATTATATCTATATCTCCAAAGCAAACGAGGATTGTTATCGCAGACAACAGATCATTAAACAAAATTAATGTATTAGCAATGTCAAAGCAGCAATAACCCCAAGACTAACGAGAAGCATTAAGTGAAGCCAATGGAACTCCAGGCACGGGTACAAGTATGATATATAGACGTTGATTATACCAGCATCAGTTTTGAAACTAGGCGACTTTTATGTCGCATGGAAACTCAATAGAGGTCATTTCGTTTGAGGCTTGCATCGAATCGAATTGCCGTGCAAGCAGGGGAAAATATTTCAATAACCCATGCCTCGTGGAGAAATGGAAGAAAGGGATTCCATGACGATTTCGCTGTGCGTATATTGATGCCGTGGATTTTGACTAGCGCGAGCTTGAAACCAAATCACTTGAAATCAGTCATCAGGGTTTTTATTCCTGATCTTACGGTGACGCTTTTATGAGCTTTAAAATATACTGCATGCTAGATACAAGATAGTCGATAGGAATACATTACACCCAGGACGGGAATATAATGATTAATTGGTGCCTTATTCATGACAGCTGTTTAACGGAGCTGGAAAGACCCCAGAAGGCAATGTCTCGCCTTTGCCGTGTCTATCTGTCAGTGAGTAGAGATTGACTGCTATCGGTGGTGATTAAAAGCAATATAGAATAAAGCTCTGTAAAATAGGTGGCATGAACTAAAAGTTTCAGCGCAACAGCAAGGAAACGAATCAAAGAACGGAACACGGTGGACGTAATTGACGCCGCTGCCCACAGATTGAGTGCAGACAGCGCGGCTCCGCTGCGCCTGTTTTTCTCGCGCGGCCCAGACCCCTGAGGTAAGGGGCCAACCGCGACGAATTGGGAACATTACCCAGAACCAACACACACACACACACCGAGCCGGCAGATCCGGGAGCGGTCACAGGTGCGACGGGCGTCTGCGTACTTGGCCGGCCAAAACCAAACTCCGCTGTAGAACTAAACGACGAAGCGTTGGCTTTCCAAATAGTCTGGGACGGCAGACCGGTACTGCTTTCGAAAATAAGGCCTAAAAATACGCCATGCCTGAAAAACAATTTTATCCCATCATATTAGCAAAACGTGTTCGACGCGGGGGCAGTCCGCGGGTAAGATGACAGAAAATTTCACAACTTTACGCCTGCCTAGTACTGTACTGACCATGTTGCAAGTTGCTGCGTTTAATACGGGCTCAAGACGGTAAGATAGTTCAACAGGATTACAGCCAGCTATGCTTCCTTGAAAAAGCTTAGAAACTTCCACATAAGGCTACAAATTTGCTCTCCACATTTCAGTGATCTCTGTACTCTTCTTCTTCACCCATGACCAATGGCAGAAAGCTATGCTACAAATGCCCCAAATACAGCTAGAATAGTTAAAACCAGGGATGCGGAGCCGGAGCCGGAGCCGGAGCCGGAGCCGGAGCCGGTCGGAGCCGACCATTCTGCCGGGAGCCGGAGCCGGAGCCGGAGCCGCCGAAACACTTTTGATCGGAGCTGGAGCCGGAGCCGGAGCCGTCAGAAAGGTTCCGGCTCCGGCTCCCAAAGAGCTCTAAAATTGCCAAAAATCAAACGTCAAATGGTCACATTTTACCTCGTGAGATGTCGAATGGAAACACCTTTATTCACCTGAAATATTACATTTTCTCAATATGTTATGTATATCGAGATTAATGAAATATTGCAACTAGGGTGTTCCGTAGACGGTCTCACTCTCGGGCAGGTGATGCGCCCCGGAAATTTAGCATGGGCAGAAATTGGCAACAAATGAAAGCATTGGCGGACACTGGCGGATCCATGGGGGAGCAAAAAAGGCATTTGCCCCCTAAACTGCCCAATTTTCGGCGATTTTCTTAAAAAACCATATGTTTTTCACGATTTACCCCATACCGTCGGCCTGCATCCGCCCCTGTTGACAGACGCAGGGGGATGCCATTCCGGTCATGCCCCCCCGAGGCCCTGGAAGGGGGCAGACTATCTTTTGGCCCCCAAAGACCGAAGAAATTGTTTGAAAAAGGTGTTTACGCTAGGTCTGTCGAGCAATAAAATCTTTGCTCCCACCTCCCCCCCCAGGAGAGGTATCATGTACTCGGAGAAGTAGTTTATACTAGGTCTGTCGAGAACCCAGGGCAAAAGGCGCAGAAAACAGCATCCCCGTCACTCGATGCGGCACTAACCGACTTCAAAAACCTGGGTCACCTAAAGAGGGCGACCGTATGCGACATCTTAGATAGATATCCAGCCATCATCCAGCCGGCTAGCCTGGTAATGGCCGCGCTACCAGTTACTCAGGTGTCCGTGGAGAGGTTGTGTGATATGTGAGAGCGTGGGTGTAGCCGCTGTGAGTGTTGTGATGTGAACCAAGCGAGACCCAGAAGCAGAATGAGTGTATTTCAACCAAAGCCATCCTAGATTAAATAGTGCCGGGGGGTGACGCCCGATGAGTCGCGTGGGTGGAGAAGATCGATGTTAGCTGCTGGCAGAGTAAATGGTGGACGCGTGGCTTCGCCACTGGACACGTGGGGGTTCAGTGTCCCTGTCTTCGGTCGATATCTCCGTGCCAGGCCACCAATGCACAGCGGCTACACCCACGCTCTCACATATCACATCATCCCCACGGCAAAGAGTGAAACGAAGTCTTTAAAGCAATACATAGTTACATAAGCTACATAGATACATGCATATCATCACAACGATACAGGTTCATTCAATGGTGGATATCAGTAGACATATGGGTAGTTACGACGTCGCATTCAATATTGTGTTTTCGCTATAAAATTTGTTACAATGTTTTATGTCTTGATTTCTTCATCTTGGCTGGTAAGCTTTCACATTCATGTTCTTACAATTTACAATACATACAATAGACATACACAGAGATAGACCAATACGCAAAGTCTCATTAGAAATGTGAGACGTAACCGACAGACCTGAATAACATAGGCAAAAGGATTTACTACTTTAATTTGTAATATACCAAGCTAAGCGAGAGAACCATTTGCAATTATGAAACATCCACGGAGAACCTCGGATCACAGCATTGTCTGTTGGCACTTTCCATGATTCTTGGGAAGGCTTGTATAATTTTCAGTTCTAGTTTCTGATCTTGAATCTTGCTGATTTTGGTGTGAGGCTTCAAGTCCCAATGGTTTGTATTCTGTGCAGGGGTGGAAAAACCCGCCAATTCGCCAAGCAGGGATTGCGACAGAACTTGGCTAGTGCAAATATTCTGTGCGACAGATAACGTCTACCAAATAGGAACTCCAGCAGCCGCCGAGAAAACAAAAAAACTAGCTTTTTTTCCTGGGAGTTCCCAGGGAGCCGGGTCCTTACGCCGCTAAAAACCTCGATACACAGACAGATCCAGGAGGCAAGGGGCCACTTGACACCCTCTCCCCCCACATTCCCATAAACTCCCGCCTCCATCTGAAATGGTCACGGGCCCCTGAAATGTGGATGGCGCCACCTATAAACTGCCCCTTCCACTCCCATCCCCTCAGTATGAAGGTACCGCGCCCCCACAATAGGTTTTTCCGTACAAAAAGGCTTCCTCATGGTTCCGATGGCGCCTCAGCTTAAACGCTCCTTTTTTCACGCAATCGGAAATCCTAGACCCGCCTATGTCACGTTAGACGATTCAATAGATAAGACTTTCTGGCGAAGGAAATAAGTAATCACAATTGTCTAATTAGTAGTCACGTTCCTTTGCTGTTTTTCTACTGCATCACTACGGAGTTCAATGACCCCAGACAGTGTGCATGGGACAGTGAGAATCGGCGACAGCGGCCTTGGGCGACAGCCAGATTTGCCGGATATACAGGGCCCGGCCAGTCCCGACGGCAAATCTGAACCATTGAAATCCCTATTCACCAGGGGCGCCGCCACGGAATTTGTACAGGGGAAATACCCAGGCTGGTGCTGACCGGGGGAAGCAAATTTGAAGCGTATTCGATACCTGGCAGCATTAATAATAATGAGTCCAAAAATTTGGGAGGGGGAACGTCCCCCTTGGTTAGCCAACAGGGGGACACTTCCCCCCGTCCCCCCGCTTTTAGCGCCCATGCTGTTCACTGTCGGAAATAATAGGTATGTTCCAGACTCTCTTATGAAAATCTGAGAGCTCCTGGTGCCAGACTTTTTTTAGGAAATACCTACTGACCCCTTGAAAAATTCCCAAGATAAATGACGTCAAGAAATGTAACAAATAAACTTGTATTGCCTAGTTATGGGCCTCATTCGTTGATATGAAAATTATGACCCACATGTTACAATCCCTTGCGTCATTTGTCTTGGGTAATTTTTGGAAAAACATCTGGCATTAAAAGCTCTTGGATTTTCGCCACGAGGGTCTGGAACATACCTCAATCTCCAGCGGTGTCTGTCAAATTTCCTTCGCATTATGCCGTATCTCGCTTGTAAAGGTATCTTGGTTTGTAAATGCCTATGTGATTCATCTCGAGTAGGTTGGCATGTGCAAATCGTTTTAGCGTAATGCCAATAATAGCAGAAGACTGGAAAGTACCGCTTTGGGTCCCAGTGTTGAACGGAACTTGCTAAAAAAAAGCTCAAAATAGAATGCGGCATGTTCGCCTTCGTACATGTAAGTATATCCTATCAACAATAATCTGCGGCCGCACATTGTTAAATGAAGGAATATAATGGATGGGAGGATAATTCCAAGTTTCCTTACCTGCCCTAAAAAGGGTAAAAGCTGCCCCAAACTGGTTGTTCTTCCCTGAGGCTGCCCGAATGAGCTCGTCAAAACCTGCTATGCCGATTCGGCCATAAACCCCAAAGCAATGGGAGGGTCCAAACTCTCCTATGGCCTGTTTTCTAGCCAAGTAGTGTTTCATAATTAATCAATTGGGAAATTTCCATCAGTAAAAACTATTTTGATTGCTTTTGACCATTTGCAAGGTATTTATAATTGATAGTGAAAAATTTATTGGCTGCACCAGACAAATTTGGCCCATTGACTCTCTCAGTCAATACTTTCTGTAGAAAGTATACTGAAGTATACTTGATCTATTCTCACATGCATGGGCTCGGCTTCCCCTAAGCAACCTGCTGGACCTGCACCCGTTTGGGCAGCATTTGACACTCCTGGTCTTGGAGAGTTGCCATGCTGGAAATTGTGCCAATCAGACCCAATAACCACTTGACCTGATAATGGGTTACTTGACCCATCTTTGTTCTTAAATGTGGGAACTCTGAAGACCAGTTTAGGGAATATGATACCTTCCTAATATGACATGAACTGAGAAAGTCAAGTCTGCAAAGTATGGCAGCAGGCCAGACTAGTCACACCAGCCATCTAAAATTCTTGCACCACCAGCAACCAAAAATTCACACCAATCTTCCATATACCAGGGAGAAAAACACACCCATTCCTACCCACAAGATGCAATGCTACCTATCTTATTAGTTAGTTAGTTGAGGACTTTTCATAAGGCCCCTCCTGTATCTTTATAACCATATAGCCATTATTTGTTTGGTTTTCTGTGTCACCTTCCTTGCACCAGTCTCACAAATTCGCACTAGGTTGGTAAAATTTGCACCACTCGCTCCTGTCTTCAAGGGCACTCTCAACAACAAGATCTCATATAAAATGCCATACTTAGCACAATGGGAGAAAGTCGTGTGATACAAAATGCCAAGACACCACTTGATCGCCATTTCATCTGTTCAAGGTTTTACTGTCTGCAGAAAAATGAAGAAATTTTTTCCTGTGGACCCTGTCCTCCTTGGTCGTGTTTACACTTTATGACACAATCTTAGGCAAGTTACCTATGTTACGCTCAACCCTGCTACACATGCTGAGGGAACAAAGTTTTCTTTTTTGGTCATCTTTAAAACCCACATGTGAAACATACTATTGGTACTGTTGATTGTACATGGGTATATATAACTTGCTTATTGACTGTGTTTAAGCTCAAAATATGTTTAAATGTTGTAAACAAAAGAGAAGAAATGATATATGTTGCTTTGGCTCCTAATGGTAACCTCTTTTAGCTAAACACATTTGCTTATATTCATATTCATTATTGGCACAAATCAAATAGGGAAATAGCATTGCCAGCTCATGGGCCAATTTGATATCACAATAATTTGGATATTTTTCTTTACTAACAGAGGAAAATTAACTCAAGCAAAATATAACAAAATATTAGTTGTATCAATGCCATATAACCCTGGCAGTTGATGCATAGTTAAACCCCAACAATTATTTTTATTGAATTATCAGTCATATCATTTTTTTGCAGATATGGGCCAAATCCATTATTTTTAGCATAGATTGTCCCTGGAAGCACTATAATTTTGAATAGTTTCAAGGTGTCATATTCTTTTAGAAAAAAGAAACTCAACAGGCCACTAGGAAATAAAATGGGCTGCTGCTGTAGTGGTTTAGCTGTAAGTTGTAAAATTTTGAAAAGCTTCACTTGAAGTATGAAACCAGTGGTTGAATTTTCTTTGAATATTTGTTTCAAACTCACAAAGCTGCTCCTTAAAAATGTGTTTGATACACATTTCCTACATGTGTTTGATACATGCTTATACTTGCCGAACATCGAGCTATTTCGAATTCTTACCTCGACATTGTTCTGGTAAATTTGCTGCAAGTAGCAGGGCCTTTCGTGTATAAGCTCTCACTTTCTGCTTTTGCAGTTCTCCCTCCCGTCACAGCTGTTGTACCTATGTATCTTGTGTGCCACTCTAAACCAGCATGTAACTCAAATGTATCCCTTTGCACAATGAGGTTTTTTGAACAATTAGCAGCCAGGGACGTAGGAGCCGGGGGGGGCAGGGGAGCAGCTGCCCCCTCAACTTTCATGATTCTTAACCATTAACCCTACGGCGTTGACTGGAAAGAAATGACTTGAAAATTCCCGCTGCCCCCCCAACTTTGAACATAGTTCCGACGCTCCTGTTAGCAGCTTAGGTGTTCTATTTTCGTATCCTAGAATATGAATCTGTACCCGACCTACTAAAACTTTTGCAGAAACTCCACTTCAGAGGCCGTTTGTATAGCAATTGTCTGAATGTTTATTTGATCATTTTCGGCGGTGGTGAACGTAACCGGCTGGTATCGAAGCCATATTGAAATTTTGACAGCGCCACCTATGATCTCGGTCTGACGAAGGATTCGTAGCGGCTCCTATTAGACCTGCATTGGATGTGCTGTGTACTTTATTGCATAGCTAGTCTTGCTACTCTAGCTTCTGAATCCTAATCTTGACTTAAGCTTTGCAGCAGCCCTCCGTTGTTACCGTTTTAAGCATACCCTTAGCTTGTCTCTTGTCAGTTTTTCTCACCTGACGCAGAAAGAACGGTGCTCGTATGTGTGCTTTACCATATGTGTGCCCATCCAAACCAGCCAACATGCCTCGGAATAAAGAGCCCTCACCCTGCCTGTAACCTCACCTCGGGACACATCGTCTCTGCGTCGAGCGAGCCGTCCGTGGCTCGCTCTGTCCCACCCAGACACCTCCGTCGCTGTTCGTCGCCCGCCGCACTTAGCATAAATCGTTCCCGTCGGCGCTCGCGTTCGCCCGTCACGCGCGCGTATGACCCCTGATAGTAGCGGTACATTTCCAAATGTCAGTGAACCATATGTGTAACAAATATAACAGAATATCAGTCTTAGTGACTATAACATGCTAAGGAACTTGGCTTAACGGGAGTTTTAGACAGATCTACGACCGACTTTCCAAGCTTTGTATGTTGTGTTGTACCAGCATGCAACTTATCCCTGGTGCGACAGTTTTGGTCATATGAATTCTGGTTTGGCGACAGTCTTGACATTTTTTCCTCCCCTGATTCTGTGCTTCAAGTTGTGTTCCATGCTTCAAGTTGCAGTCCATCTTCCGCCGTCAACGCGTGGTGAGAGCAGTGCCAGTTGGAGATGCCGGGTAGAAATGGGGCATTACGTGGCTGTTGGCGTTGTATTCTGAACCACATTTGGAGTGGTAGACTGGCAGCAGGCGTTGCGTGACGGACCGGTGTAGATGGAGACATGGGAAGCAACTTGAGCTGGACGTGCATGATGCTGGCGCCTTGGATGTGGTGCCAGGTGCCAGAGAACCGGGGCTGAATGGAACGGAAGCGCCCGGGGATTTGTGCCGAGGTATCATCGCGTGGAGCTCCATCAGAGCAGTCAGGTTTGCTTAGGGTGGTGAAGAGGGGCAGAAGACGTATTGCACAAGCGAACAAAGACGTGACGGGATTTGGAACCATTGATCCTGTTGATTGATCGTGCAACGAGAAGGTTTGAAGCGAATCGCTGGTGGGGATGTGATTCAACGAGAAAGAAATCGCTATTTTGGTCAGTAGGGAGGGTGTGAGACACCTTAGCCGGAATCATTAATTCAGATCTAGCGGGGATGGTGGTGTCCTTCGGGACATAGATAGAATGGCTGACTTCGTCGGTCGTAGGTGTGTCAGAACCAGTGTCATGAGAAGAAGAGAAAAGAGAATCATTGTCACTGTCGCTGGGTTTTGGCTTGGGGTTGGCATGTTTCTCGCGACGGCAGCGTCGTGAGCGATTGGGTGATGAGCTAGTGCAGCCTGGATAAACTATCTTATCGTTAATGCTGAATCGAACTGATCGAGGCTGCTTGGGGACATTTGTGGAAACGGCCATCGCAGTTGGGACTGGGTCTACGAAATATGGTTCACGGGTCTTTGGGTTGTATCCAAAATTGTGTAAATGAATGAAATCTGCGCCAATAATGAGATCACACTGCGAGGTAAGTTTGTCATTCGTCACAATGACATTGTGTGTGATTGTACGATCTGGGAACGACAGGGGCAAAATGAACGAGCCGTACAGAGAAAGGGGAGAGCCATTGACACCAACAACCTTGACACGTGGTTTTTCTGGTTTGACAGAGCAGTTCAATTGATCGAAAGCAGATTTGGTCATGAGGGTAACAGAAGAGCCGGTATCATACAACGTTCGAACAGGAAGGGAAGATATTTGAACATTGTCCAAAATGGGAGAATGTCCAATCAGTTTTGAATCAGCCACACTGGTGATAATGGCGTCCAGGGGGAGTCAGTCCTGGCGATGGGAACGCGCTGATGAGCGCTGCCGGGATGGTGTCCACCATTTACTCTGCCAGCAGCTAACATCGATCTTCTCCACCCACGCGACTCATCGGGCGTCACCCCCCGGCACTATTTAATCTAGGATGGCTTTGGTTGAAATACACTCATTCTGCTTCTGGGTCTCGCTTGGTTCACATCACAACAGTTGTTCTCCGCGATGAAGCTACTGCTTACTGATCTCAGGTCCAGACTAAGAGCGGACATATTGGAGGCAATGCTGCTGCTCCGCTCCAACCGCGATTGGGTGGTGTAGTGAGCGAACCAGCTGCCGGGCACTGGGCAGTAGGGTGGTTGGTTCCGATTTTTCTCGAAAAGGAATTATGCCATCAGCCTATCTGATGTGTTTTTTATGTTGAACACTGTTAGCTTAGAGACGTTCAAAAAAACTTTTTTCTTTTCAGACTCGAAGCCACTTTTTCCCATTATATATTCAATTCTGATTTCAATGAGCCACATTCCAAGTGTCTACGACAGCGGGAAAGATCGCCTCAAAAAGGTTAAAGATTTCATGTTTCGGGCGCGATTGGCCGCCCGGCGTTGCAGTCTCCCCTTGTTAAATTGGGATATAAGGGGTGCATAACCTACCAGTAAAGACAGCGTGGCATGTGCGTGCGTATAAGAGCTGTAGATGGGATTTAACATGCATGTATTTACTTCTCAGATGTATTTGTAGCGCAATACAAATACATGTTATTCCACAAAAGACCTGCAATTAAATGATTCAGCACCTTTTACTCTAAATCCCCACAGAACATGAATGCCTTCCGGAGGCGAACCTTTCTCCAGTAACTATCGCTGGAGAACGTCGTGAGGCAGGTGCTTCTTCCTATTCTCCTGCGAACTATTTAAGAGCTCTGGTACTGTTAAAAGAAGATCCTGTTTCATATTTTTACCCTTTAGGTGGCTCACGAAATCTTCCACCAGCTTCACACCACGTTCTTTGGGATCATTCACGACAGAAAGTTCTGGAATACCTTGAAACAGGGGAAGCTATACCAGCTTCTCAACGGAGCCATTTCTGGTCAGAATATTTCAGATTCAGGCGCTCGAATACCAGCCAGCTGTCAGGAGTAGCAAGCTGGCTGAGGCTTAGTACCGACCATTTACAGAGCTCTTCATAGCCTCTATCGGAAACTTAGGGGAGAGTGGTGCAAGACGCCCACCCTTAAGGTTAAAGAGGGATTTTTACTAAACGGCTTTCAGTGCTGCTCAAATTTACAGTTCAATGCCTTGGTCAATCATTTTTCTTAAAAATTGAGGAGTATCATCTTTTGCAATGCAGTAGGTAAGAAAACTTTAAAAGTTTTGTAAGTCATTGCAAAAAGGCGTCTTACACACTGGGTTGGATAGGACGCCCACCCCATGGGCGTTTTACAAACTAATGATAAAATCAATGGGGAAAACTGTAGCGAAAAATTTTGGTTAAAAAAATAGCTCCAATGTTTGAGAGGTGCGGATGACGCTCGGGAAAACAGCGGAACATTTCACTGTTGTGAACGAACAATATTTTTTGCTGACAAGAGTCAAATTGAGGAAAACCAGTAGGAAATCGTAACAAAGTATACTGCCCGAATATTGTAACAATTCCTGAGAACATATACGGAAGACTCTGAGGTAGCCCATTTCAGAGCTTAAACAAAGTGCCTACAGACACCATGTGTTCGAACTGAAAAGGTAGTATAAGACAGATTCGCATGCTTAAAGTGCATTCACACTGATATTTAAGATACAGGCACTGTGTTTGAGCTTTGAAATAAGCTGCCGTCACTGTGTTGCGTGAAACTGAGCTACCATCACTGGTGTTCGAGCTCTGAAACAAGCTTTCCAGAACTTTGCTCACATGTGACCTGTGTCCTACCGACACAGGTCACACGTGTGTGCCACCTGTTTTTTATCCGCGTCAGTGCACGGAATGCATGCCCATCTGTCACACTCATTACATTTTATCCATTCTTCGCAGGACAAACGGTAGCACATTCCACAGACGAAACATCGAGCGTCCGCGTTCTGATCGCATCTGGCCACTGAATTCTTGGAAGTGCAGGACTTGCTCGCTGCAGACCCTTTTTTACCGTTCTTGATCTTTGCACCCTTGCCCTTTTCTTTTGGATTCATCCTTTGCCTCTTCGCTCTAAGCTCAGCCTTTACGGGGGACGAGGTAAGTACCTACCGCGGCATTTTCGGCCTTTCTGCCACGAGACCTTTTTTGCGCCTTTGGTGACGCGCATTGTTCTTCGAGTAGGTCTCTTGAACTCATTCCTGAGGTTGATGGCTGATCCAGTCGAGCGTCGTCACCTACCTTGTTCGGCTCTGACTATTGGTGGGTGGAAGAGGTCACCTCTTTGTCTTAATCCTTCCCGGCTCTTTTACTTCACCACGATGGTGCCGTCTGGGGGCCCGAACTGCAATGTTAAATTCCTGCTCACGCTACGTGTGGATGCGCCTTTTTCAGCTCAGCGAGTGCTTCCTTCAAGGAGTCCACCCCATAACTGCACCGCTGGCTTGTTCGTGGACGCGGCATTTCTGAAAGATAGATACGCAGTGGCGGCGGATAAAGGGGGGCGGGGGAGTAGTTGCCACCCCCCTCCCCCAAAAAAAATTATCAGAGGGGACCGTGGAAAAATTTACCTTGGTTCTTTTCTGAATGTTCATGAGCGACCTGACTGGGCCCTCAACAGTTCCTCAGTTGTTAGGGGCCCTTTGCTGTCGAGGGGGTCCCCATCGTCAAGGGGAGCCCACTGGAAAAAAATTATTGCCCTCCATCCGAAAATAACATCCGCCGCCACTGGGGTGGGGACAAAGAAGGCATTTGCCCCCAAAGCCCTCCGTTGCCACCCCTTTTCAAAAACAATACGTTTTTCACAACTTTGGGCTCCGTTGCCCCCCCTCCCCAACATACGGGCTGGATCCGACCCTGTCCTGAAATGTGTCTAAAAATGGTCAAATGATTGTACAACTGTCCGTGAAACATTCCAAAATTAATCGACATGTATCTGGTGTAAGACGCTTCTCCTGCAGTGTAAAACGCCGCCCCTGGGCGTCTTAGCAGCCATCTGTATGGGGCGTCTTACCGCCTTCTCATGGTGAAAATAAATGGCGCACTATTTATCAGAGACAATTCCGGCGCATCCGATCAAACGCTATTCTGACGCCAAAAATATCATATTGGTAGGCAGTGGACCTACAGGTGGCGAACTGACGGATGTCTTGTAGCATTCTGAACACTTCAACACAATATCTTATGATAAGAGACACAAACATAAAGAATTACTCACCGAAACCAGGCGAAACTCCCAACCGCACTCTCGCCTCGTCCCAAAAAAGAACAAACCGTCTGCTATCCCCCAAGAACATTAAAAATAGCCTGCTGTGCATAGTTTTCAAGCAGAACTGAAAAGGCTTCTTACCGACCCTGGGCGTCTTAGACCACTCTCCCCTAAGCCTGCCCTAGTCAAATGTGAATCGTTTGCTGTTTTGGCCAATTGTTCTGCGACTGGCTCCTTACCTCCACGATGGTGGTTCTCACCAGCGCGACAGAATAGAACTTTCTGTGCACAGATACTACAGCTGATGTCAAATTTACTTCAGCACATTCAGGGCGATTTCTATATTAACTTAATGAAAGCACTGCATTGCATTTTATGGATAGGTTTGAGGCTCATAGAAGGCTCTAAAGCTGACTATCCGCGACGGAGGAACCCAAATGCATGGTTTAGAACCACTTAGGAAAGCCGCTAACTATTTCGGAGTCTGAGTGGATCAGTCGGTTAGTGCTTGCGCTTGGCTTGGCCAATGACATTCATTATGTGCTGGGTGTCGTGGGTTCGAGCCCACCCAGAGGCAGAATCTGGCGCGCTGCTCTAGCCCGAGCTAATTCTTTCCCCCTCTCCTCTGATACCATATGACCTGAGCAGTTGATGCGTTGTTAAACTCCAAAAATTATAATATTCTGTCTTTAAGTATCTTCTGGAATGATGAACGGAATCTGACACAGTAAGAGCACGCACTTCATGCCATAAATGTCCTATATACCATAATATGGCTGGCTGGTGAGCTCCGGGTCTTCTAAACAGACAGTTGTTGGAGACAACCTCTCCTGACAGCCACACGTAAACCAGCTTGCGCGATTCGAGATAATACTCCGGTATTGTGTAGAGGCGCTGAAGTCAATGTGCAAACGCAACTGTTATTTGTGACCAGAAAGTTATAATCTGCTCCGCAAATAAGAATCACAATGCTGAAGGTAAAAGGCAGTGATGCAGTACCTGGCCTAAACAGCAAAACCATCCACCTTTCAGTTAGGTAGGCTAAAGTTTCCGACAGAGGCTATGAAGAGCTCGGCTCGATACCAAGCCTCTCCCAATTTCTCATTCCTGAAAGCTGGATGGTATTCGAGCGCCTGAATCTCTCCGTTGAGAAGCTGGTGACTGGTATAGCTTCCCCTGTTTCAAGGTATTCCAGAACTTACTGTCGTGAATGGTCCCACAGAACGTGGTGTGAAGCTGGTGGAAGATTTCGTGAGCCACCTAAAGGGTAAAAAGATGAAACAGGATTTTCTTTTATTATTACCAGAGCTCTTAAATAGTTCGCAGGAGAATAGGGAGAAGCATCTGCCTCACGACGTTCTCCAGCGATAGTTACTAGAGAAAGGTTCGCCTCCGGAAGGTATTCCTGTTCTGTCGGGATTTAGAGTACTAGGGTGCTGAATCATTTAATTTCAGGTCTTTTGTGGAATAACATGTAT
This sequence comes from Lepas anatifera, assembly GCA_034440635.1. Taxonomy (NCBI): domain Eukaryota; kingdom Metazoa; phylum Arthropoda; class Thecostraca; family Lepadidae; genus Lepas; species Lepas anatifera. The sequence goes on from JAOTON010000331.1 coordinate 41,376, forward strand.
TTGTATTGCGCTGCAAATACATCTGACAAGTAGATGCCTGCATGTTAAATCCCATCTACCACTCTTATACGCACGCACATGCCAGGCTGTCTTTACTGGTGGTTATGCACCCCTTTCATCCCAATCTAACAAGGGGAGACTGCCCAGCCGGGTGGCCAATTGCGCCCGAAACATGAAATCTTTAACCGTTTTGAGGCGATCTTTCCCGCTGTCGTAGACGCTTGGAATGTGGCTTATTGAAATCAGAATTGAATATATCATGGGAAAAATGTGGGTTCGAATCTGAAAAGTAAAAAAAAAATTTTGAACGACCCTGATGTTAGCTCATCGAAGTTTTTCTTTGCGGGCTGTCCAAGGTTTACTTGATCGTTGTATCTTTAATTTTTATGTGGGTTTGCGGGCATGTCTGACCCATATTTCTGTTTACCATAACATTGCAGTGCAGTTTGCGATATGACGGCACTGCAGTGTAGGTTGGTCCAGTTTTGAGGTTCACTGGCCTTTGGCATCTGGTCAAGAGCGTTCGTTCATCCAGTCGCCATTTTTCACTCGTAGAAATACAAAGTCACTTTGTATCTGATGGACTTTCACGCCCTTGAGAACGTTTCGATCACATTTTGGATATAGGTACATTGCCGGAGCTGGAGCCGGAGCCGGAGCTGGTCGGAGCCGACTATTTTGCTCGGAGCCGGAGCCGGAGCCGGAGCCGTTAGGACACTTGAACCCGGAGCCGGAGCCGGAGCCGAAATCATAACCCCGGACCGGAGCCGGAGCCGGAGCCGTCCAAAATTGTCTCGGCTCCGCATCTCTGGTTAAAACAAAATAGGCTGGACTGTCATCAACAGATTATCGGGAGATCAAAATAAGTTTAACAACACAAAGAAAGTATCTACAGGCACTTTGACAGGCAATTTGTATTGCAGTACCCGTGTTGCAGGTTGCAGTGTTTAATACAGGTTTCAGCATGGTACAATCTTAAAGCAGTATTGCAGGATTTTCTGTATATTTCAAGAAAGCTCAAAGGCTACCACATGATGCACCAGCCAAGCACCGCCCCTCACTGGCCCGCCATCCCATTCGTCAGCCGGGCCCTTGCGCGCACGAAAATCATAGATGCACGCCTTCAGACTGTCCGCTCTTGCTTGGTGAACGGGTTAAAAACACCATGTTGGAGGATATTGAAATACATTGAGAGCATGGAGGTCTCTGCATATCATGACGTCGTAACATATATGGATATTACATTGTCGGAGCTCTGCGCTCCTGCTTCCCGAATTTTGGTGGGTAGGATACATAGGAAGGCATCGGAAAAAGCGGTGGTCAACGTGTTTTTTATTATTTTTGACTTTTTCTCAATCACTAGTGCATTTATCCCAGAATTTGTTCATTTACAGGAGGAAAAAATGTCAAGAAAATAATTTTTTTAAATTTTACTTCTTATATTTTTTCCTTTTGAGAAGAAAGATGGATGGCAAAAACGTATCAAAACTAATTTTCAGGACCATCTGTTTACCGTTGCTATTTATTTTGTTTTTTTTTTACATTTAGAATACATTTAATAGTTTTTTACCCCTGTTAGATAAAAAACCGTTGTCAGGTTTACTAATCCTCCCTAAATCGGGAGCCTGTATTGCCCCTAAGTTTTTTACATACTTTGAAGGCTAAAAAACAATCACACAGAAAATTTAAAAGCAAATCACGAAATATGGACACAATAAACTAATTATCAAAGTTTGTAGCGCTGTCAACTTCAAGATTTGGCCCTAAACCTTCTGAAAATTTGTATCCAATAAGCCCAACGTATTGGGTGCACAGAATACAAAATCTAAAGAATCAAAGGAACACAAAGCGAGTTATAGGTCTCACAATTATCTCCAATTTGGCCTTTGATTTCAACATATATGCCAAGAACTCAACAGATACAGCTTCAAACCTTAAAGTATTGCTTGGAAATAAGAGCTCGTGCCATCCCACTTCAATTATGGTATAAAAACACCAGTTCCACTCTGTATTCTATGATATATTACGAAAAACTATATTCCCGGCATTTTCACCCGACAATTTTAAGGTTTTCTGCTCGTAACTTTGCTTCTAGAGTGATTTTGAAATCAAAGTTATGACGAAAAATGTGCATTTGTAAGACGAGTATTTTGAGCCCACCTTCCAGACATTTGGATGCGTTGTTCAAAAGATATCGGCAAAAAACCATATCAAAATACAGCACAGGTGCTTACTGAGGTGCATGCTCCGACGCTGCACTTTTTCCCGAGTTCTGCGTCTAGCAAGTTCTTAAGCGCTGACATGACCCTAAATGTTCGCTTGTTTAACCCATTGAAACTTAAAGCTAAGCTTTGAAATTTTGCACACATAGAGCCAATGAATAGCTCTGGAATCAAACCGCATCTCCTTATTTAACCCGCGCCCCACCGGGGGTCCGGCGCCACCTTCGCCCCACCGGGGGCCATCGATGGCCCCCCCTCTAACTCCGAAAATATGGGCGTTAGCGCAAATCTGCAAAGTGCAATAGAAAGCTCGCGTGAATTCAGTAAGAAATTACTTCGCATGTTTTAGTGCTCAGGTCAATGGTTTGACCTCCAGAGGCCAAATTAGGTCAAGATCGGCTATTTTCACTCAAATATGCAATGATTAAGCCAACTGGGCATAACTCTTATGTCATTAGAGCTATTGAGGCCTGGTAAAGTACATTTGATAGCAAATTTCCAGTACTTTTTCCGCTATGTGGAACGTAAAGACCTCCCGCCAGTTGTTTGACCGCCAGAGGTCACCTCGTGACCTAATATGACCTGAGGTCACGAAAGGTCAAAAAGTGACCTTGCCGTATATCAAATGAAAGCCAGTAACAAGACAAACACGATGGTGTTTGTTTCACCGCTCTAGTTCAATTAGGTCAAAAGTTATTGTCAAAATACTGTTTTTGACCTCTGGTGACCTTGCATGACCTTGGAAAAGTCAAAGGGCAAATATGACCCCTGGTATCCGTGAAAGGGTGTCCAAAAACGTTGTTCTGAGCAGTCTGAGTATTTGCAATCATTTTTGTGGCTTTTATATCATGAAATAGCTTTTCCCCATGCTTTTCCAATGGGAGATGTCGCCTCGTGACCTGACCTCAGGGCACGAAATCGAAAAATCCCGGATATACACCTTGTAGACCCTGGAGGGGTCATGAAGTGTAGGAAGTTTCAAATTGATCGACTTCGAAATGTAGCTCTTACAGAGCTCTAAAGGTGAAGTGAGGTGACCTTGGTTGACCTCGTCTGGTGACCTGACCTTGGGTGACCTGGGGTAAAAAATTTCAGGGATGATGGGAAAATGATGCAGTGAGAGGTAGAGCCCTCAACCGCGGTGCTGCGCCTCGTGGTTTTTCTGCTATCCCGGAAAAACCTTAGGGGGGCCATCGATGGCCCCCCGGTGGGGCGAGGGTTAACGTAGAAACTGAGAAATCAGCTGACGCCCATGAAACAATTTTGTTAAAGCCGCCTTAACGAAGGTGCGTGATCGGCCTATAGTTCATAGTAGGCAGGGAGACCTGTACACTACACGTTCTTGTGGAGTGTACTAACATGACGCTGAATGTTGGCTTATTTAACCCTCTTAAACTTGCAGCGTAGTTTTGAAATTTAGCAAACAGATAGCCAATGAATGAAGCTAACCTTGGCAAAACGCTGCGTTTCGTTATTTAATCTAGAAACTGAAAAATTAAATTTTTATTTCTGATGACGATCATGCATTTTCCTTAGCGCTTCCTTAACGAAGGTGCGTGATCGGCCGGTAGTAGGTTTACAGCTTGCAAACCGAGAGAATGCTTAGCTGTGAAGAAGATTGTGAGACTTGTGCTTGAGATGGAGCACTGGAAATTTTGTGCCAACGGAGAGAAATATTTGGGCTATTTTCGCAAAAACTTTTCCTTCTTCTGGTATACCTAGGGAAGGAGAAAAGAGATCAAAATATTTGTTTTTCCTCTGAACTTTTTCCCTTTTGTAAACATTTTCTATACCCCAAGCAGCCTCAGGGGTCAGTAGCACCCTGAACACTTGTGGGTGGCCAAGGAGCACAATATTAACTTTGGAGAATTAAAATTCTATTTCATTTAGTGCTTTTATGAACCTAAGCGTTAGCCTGTTGACAAGCCAATTTCTTGGTGCTGACATGACCCTAACATTTTTCTTGTTTAACCCATTGAAACTTAAAGTTGACTTTTGAAATATGGCTCAAATGACGCGAATGAATGGAGCTAGCTCTGGAAAAAATTGCATCTCATTATTCACTTTAAAAACTGAGAAAACAGCAGGGTTACTTCTAACGCCGATGAAGTAATTTCCTTAGCGCTGCCTTCAAAGGTGCGTCTTCGGCCAGTAGTAGGTTTACAGCTTGCAAACCGAGACAATGCTTAACTGTCAAGAAGATTGGGAGACTTGAGCTTGAGATAGAGCTCAGAAATTTTGTGCCAGCGGAGAGAAAGATTCAGGCTATTTTTGCAAAACTTTTTCATTTGTCTGATTTAAGTAGGAAAGGAGGGCGGAGAGAAAAATAACTTTTCCATTGGGTTGTTTTCTGCTTTTTCTGGAAATATTTCCTATACTCCAAACCACCACACGGGCCAGTAGCACCCTCAAGACTTGTGGGCGCCCTAGTATATCAAGGTTTAAGTTTAGATAATTGAAGTTATTTAGCTTTTACTGTTTTTATTGCCCTAAGCACAAGCCTGTTCAACAGGCCCTGTTGAATCCATAGTAAATTAAAACAAAACTTTGTAATGTACAATAAATAGAGGGAACAAATGGGCTGCATTTGGTCGGGGGAAGGCAGGGGGCGCAATTTTTAAGGAGCCTCATCCCCCAGGAGTGGACGCAAACCCGAGTTTTGGGGGAGGGGTGGTCAAACCCATGTCTACCTCTCCTCCTGGGGGGATGGGAGCGAATGTTTTTTGCTCTATAAACCTAGTGTAAACACGTTTTTTATTTCTCCAGCGTTTGAGGGGCCAAAATAGTTTGCCCCCTCCAGCGCTTTGGGGGCATGGCCGGAATGGCCCCCTGCGTCCGCCAATGCATCCCGCCTTGGTGGGGCTGGTCACACAGGGTCGATCAGGTTCAAAATCTGGCGCCAAGCATTGGCGCGCATTTCAAGTCGGCTGACGGCCGGCGGCGGTCTTCCACCCGCAGTGCCATGAAGGGGGAGGGGCCGGGGTGGCGACAGCGGCAGCAATGGGATCCACGGAGGGGCGGCCGACACCAGGAGGTGAAAATTTAGGTCGGCCTGCTAACGCCATAGAGGTAAAAAGGTATAAATGGATGGGCCATATAATACCATCAGTGAATACTTATCGTGAGTATACCTTCCTGAAAACGCTCACAAAATAATGTTGTTTTGTCTCATTATATGCTCAGCCTATGTCATCCGTCGTTCTCCGGTAATTTGTTTTCTTACAATGTGAAAAAAGTACAATATGGCACCAGGCACCTCGAAAATAGCTTAAGAATAGTTGGTACAAGTCGCATGTTAAATCCGAGAGGAGAAAATGTCATAGCAACCCCCAAACAACGATTTAGGATTAAAAACGTGGTGAACGGCAGTCGTTTTCTAATACATTTATTTTCGATATTCCCTCATTTGACGTGATATACCCTCACTTTATATTCACTCTTAAAGTGAGTTATTCGAATGGAAATGGAATGAAAAATGTTTTTGATTTTTGTATTTTATAGTATGTAAGCATTGCCAAGCTTTTCCTAGTGTCTAATACATCTTTTAACAGAATTGGATCAAAATTGGTTAATAACTACTATTTTTCTCGATTTTTTAAATATATACCTAAATATATGCGTTTTTTCACCCCGGGATGGAAATAAACTTCTACAAGTTGAAACCAAGTACACCAAAGGAGGAAATATGATAACCTCCCGACTTTTAGGAAAGTTTTTTCCTTCGGCAAATAGTTTTATATGGCATTTATGAGCAAATCACTATGAATGCAAAAAAATCAAAGATAATCCAACATTAAAAGAGCTGCCAAAGTGTCATTTTTTCCAGACAAATACTTTGAAATAAGGCAAAAGGAAGACAAAGGCATTACCAATCTATAAGCAAAGTTTCAAAGCAAACAGTGCAATGAGCCTTGCGGTAGAAGTCAAACAATATCTTATGAATTTGGTACTTTTTTCTCAAGCAAATGCATATATCATTAGACAAAATGTTCAGTGATATCTAAAAACGTGTGGAACAGAACCATAATGAATCGAGTTTTAATTTGTGATATAAATGATCTGGTTCCGAGGTATAGTTCAGGAGTAATCTATGAAAAACGGATTTTCAGTTGCTTTTTCGTCAAGTTTTGGGGGATTTCTTCACATTATTTTATTTCTGGACCCTTTGGTGTCTGATTTTGCTGTCCAAGGATGCGGCAGATCCAGACGAACATTTTGAGCATACTTACAAGACCATACGTTGTGTTTATGGAAAGATACCACCAAAACACCATTCCATAGCTCAGCTCAGTTTCCTGCACTAGATGTTTTGGTCGCCTCTGGTTTCCTTAACGGTCGCCCAGATTTGAATTTATTTGAATTTGTATCCAACGGAACCAGCTATTGTGGGTGCCAAATTCTTGAAATTTATTTTGACTGGGTAAAAAAGCGCTCCCAGCATTCGACAAATTGGTAATTTTACAGTCAAATTCCGCGGCCACGACCTAGTACCTTCTATGAACGTTAAAAACCTCGGCCTGACCTTCGACCGCACCCTCAGCTGGGACTCTCACATTTCTCTTCTTACGCGTCAATGCTTCGGAATTTTGAGTGGTCTCTCACATCTGAGACATTGCTTGCCTCCCAGAGTCATCTCCCCGATAGTCAGCTCCCTGGTTATCTCCCGCGTCCGATACTGCATCAGCGTATTCAGTAACGGGACCCAAACCAATAACATTCGGCTCCAAAAAATTATTAACTATGCTGCAAAAGTCATTTTTGGTCGCAAAAAGTTTGATCACGTATCGGATGTGTTAGAGGACCTGGGCTGGCTGTCGGCGGGTGAGCTGGTGAGGTATCACACACTTGTACTTGTGCACAAGGTGGTGTGTTTCGGGGAGCCAGAGGAGCTGGCTCTGGGATTCGAAGAGGTCCGGCTTACCCGAGAGCGCAGCACGAGGCAGGACGGAGACTTTCGGGTGCCGCGCTCGCGGAGTAATATGGGACAGCGCAGATTTAAAGCCCGGGGTCCGTTGTTATACAATGATCTGCCTAATGACCTGAAAATGCTACCAGTGCCTATTTTCTGCCGCGCCCTCAAGCGCCAACTCTTGGCGGAGCGGATTTAGGGCGATGTGAGTGTGTGGTGGTGCGCTGGGTGAATAGCGATATGTAGTATTTTAAGTGATTATTTCTTAATGTACGATTTTAACTGGTTTGTGTTGTATGAAGTGTGTCGCCTAACTATATCCCCAACCATTAATAGCTTGACGTAGGGTCCTAATAGCCACAACTGTTCTTTTAACTGTGGATGACTCTGAATAAAGTCTTTGTCTTTGTCTTTGGGTAGAAGTTTGGAATATACGAAAGTTTTTAGCTATTTCAGAGGTAAATGGGGTTTTCATTTAGTTTTGTTTTAACCCTCGCCCTACCGGGGGCCATCGATGGCCCCTCCCTAAGGTTTTTTCGAGATAGCAGAAAAACGACGAAACGCAGCACCGCGGTTCAGGGCCCTATCTCTCACCTCATCATTTTCCCACCATCCCTGAAAATTTTTACCCCGGGTCAACCAAGGTCAGGTCACCAGGCGAGATCAACCAAGGTCACCTCACTTCAACTTTGAAGCTCTATAAGAGCTACATTTCTTAGTCGATCGATTTGAAATTTGCTACACTTCATGACCTTTTCAGGGTCTACAATGTGTATATCCGGGATTTTTTCGATTTCGTGACCTGAGATCAGGTCACAAGGCAACCTCTCCCATTGGAAAAGCATGGGGAAAGCTGTCCATGATCTAAAAACCACAAAAATTATTGAAAATACTCAGACTGCTCAGAACAGCGTTTTTGGACACCCTTTCACGGATCCCAGGGGTCATGTTTGTCCTTTGACCTTTCCAAGGTCATCCAAGGTCACCAGGGGTCAAAAACAGTATTTTCACAGTAACTTTTGACCTAATTAAGCTAGAGCGCTGAAACAGCCTAGAGCGTGAAGGGTGTATATGAAGACAACAGTTAAAAAAGCCTTGGGTTTGAACTATTGCAGTGAAATATGTTTAATTTTATGCGCAAAATACCAAACACATAGCCCTTTGCCTGATTTTAAAATCAGGCAGCTGCCTTTAATAGATTGTTGTCAAAGCAGGCTAGAAAATGGGGTGTTTTTATCGTTCAACTTTGGCGACACTTGACACCAAAAACCGTCCAAACTATAGTATCCCTTGTGCAACATCTACGGCCGCCAGGATTTTTAGATTATTATCACGCATAGCACATTGTTTTGGCTTTGTTCTGCTAGAAGCACAATGCTCTCCGTGTTTTCCTGAACCCTAGATTGCAGTTGCAGCATGCAATGTTTTTCCTCATGCAGTGTTCTTAAGACGAAGATGCTGGAGACGCGGCTAGATGAGTACCGAAGGAGCAACGAACAATACAGTATGTGAAATAACTGAAATAGCATATAACAAGAACATAACATGCATCGAAGACTCACCTATGGACATTAAAAATAATATAATCAGCAAACGCAAACACGACTCAAAAAGAAGACCGAAGCATGAGCTCACACGATTCAGTTATCATCAGACTTCCATCAGTTATGCTGGTACAATTCATATAGAATAAGCTCCCTTGTCGTTTACATTGTTCAGCCCAGATCTGAGGTCTCAGGGAGTCGGCCTTGTATTCCCACCGGCTGGCAGAGGCCGGGAACACCGGGCCGGCCACACGAGGCAGCCGCTTTCTTGCCGCTGGCGGTACTGGCGGAGGGGAGCGCGACAGATAATAATAATTATTGGGGCTTATCGACGCACCAACTGCCAGGGTCATATGGCGTCGCCAACTCTCTCCCTGTTGGAAGGGTTGCTCGGGAGCCAGCTTGCTCCTTGTTCAGGGAAGCCGCCGGGCCTTGAACCCGGGTCGGCTGCGTGGAAGCCAGCTATGCTGAACACTCCACCACCATAATATCAAATATCACCAAATATCACCAAAATGTCATGAAAATAGCCAAAACACGACTGTTTTGGATAGATTTAAGGGCAAATCAGCCAACCCATGTAAGTACTTAGCATCAGAGAAATCAGCGGAGCATGTCATATCTGTTACCATGTGCAAGTTAAGGCATATTGGAGTCGAAAGTTCATTTGTTATGCCCGCTGGTTTTGTCGTGACGAGTGAGCCCTGGCTGAATGCGGATTAAGTTCCTTGCCTCCCGCAAACGCCGTGGGACGAGGAGTGGCATAGTGTCTTTGGAAGAACACAATTTTTGCTGCCAGAATAATTTGGGAGATACCTTTTCAACACGTTTACTAAGTTCCATATTCTCAAGGATCGGTTCCAGTTAAGAGTAAAGAAAAGGTGAACAGGCCGGTGGTTTTAATGCGAATGGTAACACATGGCTGAAAATTGTGAAAACTAGTTCTTCATTTAAATTAATCAGTAGAAATCCTCGTTTAGGGGACTGTGCTCTGAGCTTAGGGGCACACGCCTTTTTATCATCACTTGCCAGAATCCACCAGTATAATAAGCAATTTATATAACCAGGAGTGCCTAGGTATCACAAGCCGTTTTAGAGATTTTTCATTCCTCGTTAGCTCCATTTTACAAGGGGAGTTTCCATCGTGTTCTTATTCTCCATCTATTCAAGACCAGCTCTGGGACCTCCAAGTGTGGATCAGGGGCCTCCAGAGCAGCTTCCCCCATCCCCCCCAGTTGTGCCTCCAGGGACTAGACTAGCTGAGTGACCCCGCCTCGAGATGATGGGAGTTGGCCTTGTGTTCTTATTATCTGTCTATTCAAGCCCACCTCAGGGGCCCCTGATGTACATCAGGGCCCCAGAGCAGCTCATGCTTCACCCAGGGACTAGACTAGCTCATTGGCCCTAGAGATGAGGTCATCAGACTAGCTCAATGGGCCACAGATAAGCTCATAGGGCCTTAAACCAGTTCAAGAAGCCCCAGAACAGTTTAAGGCGCCAGATCACCTCAGGGGGCCTAAAGCCAAAATTAGGGGCTCTCACAAGCTCAGAGCCCAGAACAGCTCAGGGTACCCTCAGAACCCAAATCCGCTCTTGGCCCCCAGATCAGCTCTTAGGGCCTCAAGTCAGGTCAGGGGCAAGATCAAGTCAGGGGCACTAAATCAGCTTAGTGATCCCTAACCAACTCGGGGCCCAATCAGTTCAAAAACCCTAGAGGTGCTCAGGGGACACCAGATCGGCCCATAGGGCATCATATCAGCTTCGGGGACAAACAATGAGATCAGTGGTCCCCGACCAGCTCAGGGGCCCAGATCAGCTCGGGAATACCAGATCAAGTCAGGAGGCACTTAATCAGCTCAGGAGCACCATACAATCTCAGGGGCCCTCATCAGCCTCTGTGGGCCCAGCTCAGCTCAGGGCTTTAGAGCTGCTCACGAAATCACGTAAGGAGGCCCAGGCCAGCTTAAAGGGCGCAAGATTAGCTCATGGGGCACCAAACTAGCTCAGAGGGCATCAGATGGACTCAGGAAGCACTAGATCGACTCAGGGGCATTAGTGCAGCTCAGGTGGCACCAGATCGATCCGCTCGGGGGCCTAGATCAGCTCCCAGCCCCCCAGACTATGGCAGGGGCCTAAATCAGCTCAAGGAGCAACATAACAGCTCAGGGGACACAAAATGGACTCAGGGCCCACCAAACCAGCTCAGGGGCACCGGACCAACTAAGGAGACATCAATAATTAGCTGAGGGGGCACCTAATCAGCTGAAGAGGCACAATATTGACTTTTTTCACATCGTGTATTTTTCAGCACAGCTATTCAGACACATTTGGGCACAGCCATTGCTATGTTCACTATAGCTCCAAAATTACCAAAGATAGACACACAAAAACCCAGCCAAGAGACAAGGTAGACTCAACGTTTTTCACAATTGAACATATCCTTTATCAACCATAGATCACTTCAAACCATTTCGAAATCCGAAGTATCGCATTTCCGAGGCCGCGGATTAGACCCAATCTACACAAAAATAAGCGTTAATGCTCCTTAAACTGAAGTCATGCTGCATCAACACTGAACTGCAGTAAGGCCTGCACGATAAAGTGAGTCGCTGAGAGAATACAATGTCAACCGAGAGCGCCCGGGCTCACCCAAGGAAGAAAACACCTATGCGTAACAGTAATAAAGAGACGAACACTTTACACTAGTAACCACGGCCCCAGCGGGCCCTTCACTCCGGTGACACGCCACAAAACCCTCCCCATTCCCGACCACATCCATCGCAGTGGCCACACCACTGTACACAGGCAGATTCAGTGCGCCGTCGCCTCCCGCCGCGCGCCGCCGTCATCAGAGACGCACCGGTGAGAGAGCGCTGGCATGGTCCGCTCGGAGGACGGACACAGGTGCATACATACATGGTGTGGTCTCGAGTGTGCGTAAGTGGTGGTGTTATAAGCGTTTAATCAACGATCCCCATCTGTCCACAAACTGACTTTCGGTATCATTAATTTTAGCAATGTAGTGTTCAACTTTTAGATAGTCGCAAATGTGAAATTTCAGGTTTTCGAGAGTTAAGCACTCCTGACGATCTCTATATTTCCAAATGAATTGATTTGTAAGCATGATTGTAGTGTTGATCCAACATTCCTCATTTAAGTTGCTTTTACGAATGCCTAAAATTACGTCCTTGCCTGTGATATTAATTTGTGTTCCCAATAAACCTCTTACTCCGAGCCACAGAGTTCTTACGGAAGGACACGAATACAATTTGTGAATTATGGTTTCTGAGAACATGGGACATTTCTTACATTTATCACTCTCGGTGATTCCAAAAAGGTAGAGTAGTCTTTGCGTTGGTAGAATACGTTTTATTATCCTATACTGTATCCACCTGAGATTTACGTCCCTTGTCGATTGTTTGAGTCGTGTGTATATAGAAGACCACTGCATCTGGGGCGATAGCGTTGGGTAAAGCTCTAATTTCCATTTTTCGTGGCATTTTTCAGTAACCAAGGGATGTGCGTTTTCTTCTAGTATCCAATACGTCCATTTCGCCGTTTTTGATGAGCTTCTCAGGGTGTTGAAGCATTCGGGATCCACTAGCTCTGCTGGTTTTTCCCTTGATATACGTTGTTTCCACTCATCCGGAATAGCTCTCAGGATTGAGAGCGCTAAGATGGGGTGAATACTATATTTCCTCGCAATTTCATTTGCTGTAAAAAGTTTTCTCTCTAAAACGTTGTAGAGATCAGCAATTCTTAATAGTCCCTTAGTAATTAGGAGTTGTCTACTAATTGATTGGTTGCTTTCGGCTTTAATATCTCTATTGCCCCATATAACTTTCGCAAGGATATTACCTGCGCCTATTTTCCTCTGCTTTCTTAATAACCGTCCACGCTGAACATGCCTCCTCCCAAAATTTGCTTATTAGCCACTTCTTTATCGTATCAGGGTTGCTATCACAATGAAAAACAGTGGTGTCTCTTCCTAGGTGAAGTTTTTCTTTCATTATATCCTTCCACTTGGCCTTGTTCTCTACATCCGTATATTTCCTAACCCACGCAATCTTTAAGCTGTTCGACTGAGATATAACATCCGGGACCTGTAGCCCACCATCCTTATATTTCGCTTTAAGAGTTGCCCGCTTTATTCGATCTTTTTTGCCGCCCCAAATAAATTTGAAGAAGGCACTCTCCAACTTCTTAACAAACTCTAAGCTCGGAGAAGGAAGAACTGTCATGAGATAAATCAGCTGTGAAAGCAGTTCGGATTTTATCAAGTATATACGCCCAAAGGGAGTTAAGCCTCTTCCGGCCCATGGAGTGAGTCGAGCAATAATATTTTCAAATTTGGCGTCGTAATTTAGGCTGGAGATATTCACTTCTGGATCATTTGGTATTTTAACCCCCAGTATTTCAATACAGCCCTTTGGCCACTGAATGTTAAAATCGGTGCATATCGGCTGTTTAGAACTCGCAGCATGACCTATCCATAGCGCTTGAGTCTTTGATACATTTAGTTCCAAGCCAGATACCGTTTTAAAATCTTCAAAAATAGTTAAGCATGCTAGCATTGACTGTGAGCTGCCGTTCATTATCACGGTAACATCGTCCGCGAAACTTGTGATCTTGATATCAGTATTATTGATATTAACCCCCTTTATAGCCTCACATCTTCTGATCCGCTCCAGAAGGGGTTCAAATACGATCAAAAATAGAAGGCAGCTTAAGGGGCAACCTTGCCTAAGGCCCAGCTCTATCTTATAATCACGTGATATTTTCCCGTTAATCTGCACCGCCGCTGTGGTTGGAGACTGGATATTTCTATCGTACAACACGTCGATCCATCTGAGAAAATTGTTTCCTAACCCAGCTGCTGAAAGTACGTGTTTCATATACTGCCAATCAACGCAATCATACGCTTTCTTTACGTCGCAAGCAAGGAGGAGGGCTGAATAATTATGGCAAATACAATATGCTTTTAGATCAAGCAAGAGTCTTATATTTTCCCCTATAAAGCGACCCTTAATAAAGCCAGTCTGGTCGTTGTTAATGAGATGATTGATAACATTAGCTAACCGAAGGGCAAGACACTTAGTGATAATTTTATAGAAGGTATTTAAAAGACTTATCGGTCGTAAGTTACTTAGCATCCGGCTATCTTTTTCCTTTCTTCGGAATCAAGATTGTGATGCTACGTTTTATATTGACGGGCATGTTTCTGGATTCAAATATTTCGCAAATAGCAAGGTGTATTAAGTGATTTAGTTCTGGCCAAAAAAACATATAAAACTCACCGGTATAACCAGAGGGCCCGGGTGACGTATTATTACGGGTTGAGAAAACTGCTCGCCTTACTTCATCAATGTCTAAAGGACTGTTGCAGTGCTCTGTGTCCTCCCGGGACAAACGGGGGAGGGCCGCTATGAATGAATCTGGAGCCACGGCTACCGACCTTTGCCTATACAATTCCTCGAAAAATTCCCGTCCCTCTTCAAGCATATCGTCGGTGTTGTTAGTCACTACTTCTTGACCATCTTTCCCTTATCCTTGACAAAAAGTGCCGTGCAAATGTTCCTACGTTTATTTCGCTTTTGCAATTCGTGGAAATATTTGCTTCCCGTCTCCGCCAATTCTCGCCAACGTGCCCTAGATTGGAACATTCTTTTGCTGGTTATTTCGTGTATAAGTGTATCCCTTTGCTCTACGAGGGCTTCGATTTCTCGAGCATCTGAATCTGGATTGTCCTGCAAATTCAAAATGTCTCGTTCCAACTTTTCAAGATTCTCACGTGATTTACGCTTTTTGTATGATGCAAATTGTATAACATGACCCCCTTAAAACACAAAGTAGCGTTTCAAATAAAGTTACTTTAGATGCTATACTATTCTGGTTATCTAGTATAATCTCTTATATTTTCCGTCTGACCATTGCTACGAAGTTTTCATTTTTAAGGAGATCGTTATTAAATTTCCAAAAAGACCTACCCTGGCCAATGATAGGTACGTGTACTGAAACGTTTACCATCCTGTGATCGGATAAATAGCCGTCTCGTAGCTTGCTTGAGGGCTCTTCTGGGTAAACAGTACACCTCTGCTTGTCAAAAAGAAATCAATCCGGGATTTACTCGGCGGATTCAAACGCAAGCACGTGTATAACCTCTTTTGTGGGTTAAGCTCTCGCCACAGATCAATAAGGTCATTTTCAACCATGTATGTTTTTAAAGCTTGCTTTGATTTTTCGTGATTTGAAACTCGGCGTGCTGAACTTTCCCTATCTTTTGTGATATCTAAGCAAAAGTTGAAATCCCCCCTAGTATGATAAATGTATTGTCGTACTCATCAATTTTAGTGAGAAAATCATCTATCGCTCTCGTATTGTCTGTGTTTGGGCCATAAAATTCCCAATCGTGACACTACTTCCATTATAATCCAACTCTAACGTCAAATACCTACCCTGTGGATCTGAAAAAACTTTACTCATAGTGAGTCCTGAGTTTGGTCGCAGCAAAATTCCTACACCTCTGCTTTTATTGTCCCCATGAGCGAAGTATCCAAGGCCTCCCCATTCATTAATCCAAATATGACTGTCTGTATCTGACGAGTGGGTTTCTTGCAGCAAAATCACATCAAATTTAAGGTGCTTTAGCCAGGTGAATATTTTGCGTCGTTTTGGTAACCCACATACAAATTGTGCACGGAGACCATTAACATTAATCGAGGCCAATGTGAGCGTTGGATTGTTAGGAGCAGAAAACTCATCAGGACAAAGTTGTAGTTAAGTCGACCATTGTAATTGCGAACATCTGAATAGAGCCCCTAAGGACTTTCAAAGGATCTGCACTTGTTCTATTGTGATTAAGTGACTTTTGGCTACTGCAACTGTGGCCCATGTGTCTGAAGCGTTTCGTGTCTGTTACGGACCGTGCTGCGCAACAAAGGCTGATATCAAACATAAGAGACAAAGTATACAAGAAAATAAAGAGCAAAAAACCGCTGGTACACGAAATGAAGCCAACACACATAAGAGGCCCTGACACGGCTGGGATGCGCAGCCGCAATATAATAACACTAACTCTTTTCATTTCACTGCTGTCACAATAAAATGAACATGCGCAAAAAATTCCCTCAAGATACCTACGTTTGTTAAACTCACTAATCCAGAAATACATTTGATTCAAAAAGCACGCAAAACATCGTATTAAACGGCTCGATTACACACCTATAACAACTGAAGGCTAATCCAATCCTCACTTCAGACAATACCTTTGGAGAAGTTCCGTACTTGGCGATCATCCAATTGGCGACGAAGAGTTCGGTTGCACTCAGGTGGAGATGCCTTTGGTTGAGTTTGGTCACGGATACCAAAGAGAAAATATATATATATATATATATATATATATATATATATATATATATCACGCACAAGCACACGGGAGGTGTCATCCAATTCCGCGCTAATGACCACTGGCGAGAGACTTCGCCACATCCGGCACTCCCGCTTCCCCAACCTCGGGGTCACTCACTGCCTGCGCCGGCACGGGGTCGCTCCCCGCAGCGGTCACACTGCACACGCGTGATGTCACCACTCGGTTGCCAGCGGCAGTCGCGCCGCCAGCAGGAGAAGGTGAGGGGGGCCAGACTGTTGTCCGACACACCAGTAGAAACGAGGGAAGCGGCGCCACCTCTGCTAGCTGTCGGTTGCTGTGTTCCATTTCGCGAAGCTACCTCGCCCATGGTCGATGATCCTGCGCGGGAAACACCGTTGTCCGCCAACTGAGGATTACCCCGCGACTGAGGCCGCCTCTGTCCGTGGTCAGCTGATCGAGGTCGTGCCGGCGCTGGAAAGTCCGCCGACTGGACTCTGCTCTGGACAGGAGGCACAGGGGCGCTGCCAGGCGCAAGAGAATGGGCGGTCTCGCGCGCCTCCCTGAGCTTACGCCACAGGTCCCTTACCTGTTGTAGGGAGGTCACTCGCATCGAAGGAGAGTCTCTGGTGAGTTTATACCCCGGGATTCCGCTGTTCGTGAACACTGTCCACACTCGCTGCTTTCTCCTCATTGTGAGGAGCTCACCGAATATTTCTCTGTTCTTAGGTGTCAAAGACTCGCTGATGTAAATGCGATGGTCATGTGGAGTCGCCACTCTCCTCAGGCTCAACCGCTCCTGGCAAAATCGGTCTCTCAGGTCTCGGTCCCTGAAGGCGCAGATGACCACGCCGTCACCAGGGAGCCTGTGAGCCGCCGAGAAGCTGTCTCTTGTGAGCGGGATGTGCGGGAAACTCTCCCTCAGGAGTTTGACGAGCTCTCCGCGGATATCCTCGTCCACGCGTTGTTTCCCCAGCCGCCGGCAACTAACTACCAGGTTAACTCCTCTCTGGTGGCGCTCCATTGCGTCAACCTGGTCTTCCAACACAGTGATGCGCTGCTTCGCCTCACTTAAGTTTTGCTGGAGGCTGTCTATTTTTTTCTGTTTTCTCGAAAGATTCTCCCTCCAGTAACTCGATCCGTTTCTTCTGGGACTCTTGTTTTGTTTTCATCACTTTTTCAAGCCTACGCATGTGACCTTCCACGTTATCGACTTAGTAGACGGTAGATCAACTTGGGGAGGCATGAGATCAGCTCGGGGGCCCGAATCAGCTCAAGGGGCACTAAATCAGCTATTAGGGCACCAAGCAAGCTCGGTGGCATTAGACTAACTCAGAGGGCATTATATAGGTTCAGGAGGCACAATTATTTGCTCAGCGGGGGGACTCGATTGACTCAGGGGCACCAGATCAGCTTAAAGGGCAAGTAATCAGCTCAAGGAACCAAGACCAGCTGAGAGGCCACGAGATGAGCTCAAGGGGCACCACATTAGCTTCACCCGTACGATTATTGGCGACGATGAGGCATTAGGTGGGCACATACTAGGTGCCCATACTCTTCCCGGGAGCTTGGAATGGCGACAGAATGCCCTAGCTGACCGAAAAAGGTATTACATTGTCCAACAATAGTTTCAATCGCTACATGCGGTCTAGTTCCTTCTAGGTTCAACGGCGTAGGGCACTAAATTTCGAGCGGCACCGCCCAAATTGGGTACATCACCTGGAATTCAAAAAGGGCACCCTGGCAGTGATGGGGGCACATGGCCCCTGTGCCCCCTTGGCTGCACTCCTGGACAGTAGATCAACTCTGGGAGGCATTAAATAATTTCAGGGGGCCCGGATCAGCTGAAGGGGCACTAAAACAGCTATAAGGGCACCAGGCAAGCTCAGAGGCATCAGAGAGTATAGGCATCACACTAACTCAGAGAGTATTATATAGGTTCAGAAGGCACACTTTTTTCTCATGGGGGCACCAGATTGACTACGAGGGCACCACATCAGCTCATAGGGTACATGATCAACCAATAGGGCACATGATCAGCTACAAAGGGCACTAGATGAGCTCCGCCCGTACGATTATTGGCGACGATGAGGCATTATCTGGAAACGGATTACGTGCCTATACTCTTCGGAAATTTGACAGTCTAGTTCCATCTAGGCTCAACGGCATAGGGCACTAAATTTCGAGCAGCACGGCCCAAAGAAGGTACACCACCTGGCAATCAAAATGGGCACCCCCGCACCGATGGGGGCACGTGCCCCCTGTGCCCCCCTGGCTGCGCCCCTGACTCCGTGCCCCAATATTTTTTGTTTGTTTTGGATCCGCCACTGGTCTAATCATGATTGATCTTGATCTATTTGATGATTGATCTGAATCATGATTACCTTCTAGTGATTTCTCCAATACTGGAATACACAGTCGATGGTGTTTTAAGCTGTAGAAACATATTTAATAAGAAATCCTCGATGAAATACGTGGCTGACACTTAGGCAATGAAAACATACCACTGGAGCCTTGAAAAAATTGACTACAGGTGAATGAGAGCCTTTTAGTGATTATTATCATGCTAACATGGAATATTGAGTGTGTTGTAAGCCGTGGCAAACACAAATTACCCCAAAACACCCCTTTAACAGGAATTCCCAGCAAAAAACACGGATTTGACATTTTGGCAATGAAAAAATACCACTGGACCCTTGCCAACACCTTGGCCGGGTAGATTTCCATTGCCAGAATGTCAACGGGTGGGTTTCGGCTGAATGACTGCATTTTTGGTGACTATTCCAACACTGGAACGGACAATCGATTGTGGTGTAAGTCTCAAATAAGCTCCAACACAAGTTTGGAGAGGAAAATCAGGTCGAGCCACACATTTTGGCAATGAAAAGATACCACTGGACCCTTCCCGGGTATATTTCCATTGCTAGAATGTAAAAAAAGACTACAGGTGAATGAGAGCCTTTTAGTGATTTTTCATCTTAGAATGGACTGTTGATGTTGAGTGTGTTAGAAGCCGTCGTAATCATAAATAACAAAAAAACATTTAACAGGAATTCCCAGCAAAAACACTGAGTTGACATTTTGGCAATGAAAATATACCACTACACCCTTCCCGGGTATCTTTTCATTTCCAGAATGTATAAAAAACGACCCCAGGCGATTGGAGCATTTCAGTGATTATTCTAATGCTAGAATGGAATATTCAGTGTGCTGTAAGCCGTGCCAATCACAAACTACCCAAAAACACCCCTTTAAAAGGAATTGCCAGCAAAAACACAGAATTGACATTTTGGCAATGAAAAGATACCGCTACACCCTTGCCGGGACCCTTGCCGGTGGGTGGAGCATGACCCCTTTGAAAGGGTGCCCCTCCCTTATTATTTAGGTGCTCTTTCTCCATGTAAGGAAACGATAACTTGGGGAAAATTCTGACATCTCAGGCCAGTTTGGAAAGCTTCCACATAGGCATAGGACAAAATTGGCTACTTCCTTACATGTGTTCAGGTGCAGCATATTACATGCAGAGTAGAGGTGGGACTTTCTAGGCCCGGGGCAAAAACCCGGCCCAGGCCCGCGGGCTTGGACCGGGCCTGAAGGCCTGATTTAGGCCAATGCCGGGCTGATAACGGGCTTCACCCAGGCTTATTCCGGGCTTTAACTGAACTGGGACTTCAAAATCAATTTTTGTCAATTAACCCTATTTCCGTCAGGCTCCCGGCTACCCCTATTTCCGGCAGGGGGGGCAATATCGGCCCCCCTAAGATCTCGTAATCTAACCGGCCGATTTTGAAAATTCAAAATGCCATAGATTCCTCTGCTGCTAAACTTTATTTTGAAAAAAGAAAATTTCAAGATTTTTATTTTTTAGGAGAAGGTCGTGCAGAATATACAATTTTTGTGTATTTTTTAGATTTTCCATAACCCTTGTCTCTGTTGTACGATTTTCACAAAACTAGTTCAGATTTACAAATAATTGACCCAAAATATTCATATACTCGAGTTACGCAAAAATTCAAAATTCAATGGCAGTTCCAGGACCAGGACTATGAGGGGAAATATATACAACCTAAAAAGTTTTTGTTACGCGGATTAGAAGCCGTCATATACTGCTTGGCATCTTTGACACATAAATAAATGAGAAAAAAGTGAAAAACTCATCAGGGGCGGATGCAGTAAGGTAAAACAGTGGGGTAAAATACATACCAACAATATGCGAATGGTATGCATGAGTATATTAGTCCCTCGACTAGTTGAAATTTGATTTCTGATAATTTTTACCCTCCCATGGCAGCTCTGGGAAAGGGGGTGACATAGGCGGATCAAGGACTCGTCGTAGGGGGTGGGGGTGATTGGAAACACATTTTCAATATACAACGATATTGAGTCGCGGCGGTGATACTGGCTGGGAATATACATTTTGAAAATGTGTAGTGACTGGACACGCCTCTGGTAATCTAGAATTGGGTTATAACTATTTTGAATTTTCATATACCCAATTGTATTCGCCCTGACACGGCTGTAAGCAGTCTTCTCACTTACTAACGTTTAGTCCTTCTTGATAACATTCCCCCATTTTGAACTGCTGTAACCGCCCCTGATGAATACAAATAGTGACAATTGTGAATGCACTATCATCTCACATAAAAAATGATATAATAAAACCATATAACTGGTATCAGGATCAGCAGAGACGGCTTCCTTTTACAAAAAACCCATCACATACGATAATACTTGGTTTGTGGATAGAACCTCCCCAAAAACCCAGCCATAGCTCCGCCCCTGGTAAATATATAATCTTGAAAATTTCAGAAAACCTGCCTGTACTAGTTTTAGGAAAAGTCAGGAAGTTTCAAAGTTCTATCGCAAGCCGTTTCGGAGATATTCTCGAAAAACCTGAAGGGGGGCAATATTAGCCCCCTGCCGGAAATAGGGTTAAATAAGCCTTTTTCAGTACAAACCTAGTTTTTCCACTGAAACATAATCTTATTCATTTACCAGCAGCTTTTGAAAATGCATTTATAATTAATTTTGAGGCATGGACTTTTAGACATTTATCAGGAATGTAAAAACATGAAGCTCTAGCTTTCTATCTGTTACTCATACCAGGATAAAAAAGTTGCTTAAACCTGTATCAATATTCATAACCAAATATTGAATAATTCCTACAGTTGCACACGTTCATGCTGTACTGTCATCTTATGAATATCCCGATGAATTCAAAATCTTAGTCCTATATGGGTGAACAAAATATAAATTGTGATAGCCTATTTGTTACCTCGTATTGTCAGTATACCATTTCAAAGGAAGTCATTTAACCAATTTGCTGCTAACATATTGATACTAACACCTAGCTCTAGCTAGAAAATTATTTCCAGAAGCTTTCTGCGTCAGGTAAAAAGAAAATGGTATCTATGGAGCCATTCCCATATCCTCTACGAAAAATGGTGAAGTGACTATGTCAGGTACAAACTATCTAGTGGGAGCCCATACTTTTCAAATTGGCCTGCTGACTCTAGATGCAAGAGCAAATGTTGACAAGTTTGACACTTCCACAGCTTCATCTTGCTCTTTCATTGCCCAAGAGATGCGGAATTCACTCAGAAAGGGCTAGTATAAGCAAGGAAATAGGCACAAAGAAAATATGTTTTTGATCGAAGTACTTCAAAACATAAATCAGTTGTGGAAAGATACTGGGGAGAGCAGTCAGCCCTAGAAGGAAAGGAGTTTCTGCTGTAAAGCAGAAATAACATGAAGGATGAACCGTTAAGGTTCAATGTTTCTTTCACCAATAAAGTGACAGATTTATTAATTGTGTTTGATCTCTGCCTCAGTGGATGACTTGTGAGTCTAAACTCATTTGCCTGCCGTGAAATGCTTGACCCATCGTAGTATTTGCGTTACGCGTAGTGCTATAGGGCGCACCAGCGTTTGTGCATTTAATTGTCAATTGATGGACGCTATATAACATGAAAACCTGCCATCAAATAGGTAGTTATTAAGTTTAGTGCACAGTGTGTTGCTTAGGGTCGTCGAACATGGGTATGCCTCCTGAAAGGCTGTATGATACGATCAAATTTTTGGTGTGTGAAAAAGTCGCGAAGAACAATGGAGGGTGTAAAAAAGGTGCTTGAATTACTCCTGATTCAAGGGTAATGGCTCGGTTACTCCGGGGATGGTAACCAGTTCAATGAAAACTGGAGTCAATTTGGCACTACTCGGTGGGAGTAATGTTACTTCACTGATTTGCTACCCTTAATTCTGGCATACCGGTACTCTTTTATGTGCGTAATAGAACTCCCCGTGTCGTGGTGCGTCGAAAAAAATGCTGAGGTAACTCCGAAAATTAAACTACTGTAAACTAAAAAAGAGTAATTAACTCTCTAAAAAGGGGTTTCTCGCCGCCATTAGATGGAGTCATTTTAAACCCAAATTGAACACTGCTTTTCGGAGTAAAATATTTTCTCAGTGCGGGTATATTTCCATTGGCAGAATGTCAACGGGCGGGTTTTGGCTTAATGACTCTATTTCGGTGACTATTCCAACACTGGAACGGACAATCGGGTGTGGTGTAAGCCTCAAATAAGCTCCAACACAGGTTTGGAGAGGAAAATCAGGTCGAGACACACTGTTGACATTTTGGCAATGAAAAGGTACCGCTGGACTCTTGCCGGATATCTTTTCATTGCCAGAATGTAAAAAAATCGACTCCAGGCGAATGAGAGAATTTTAGTGATTATTCTTATCCTAGAATAGACTGTTGAGTGTGCTGCAAGCCGTAGCAATCATAAATTTCTCAAAAACCCCCCCTTTATCAGGAATTCCCAGCAAAAACACGGAGTTGACATTTTGGCAATGAAAAGATAAACACTGGTCCCTTCCCGGGTATATTTCCATTCCCAAAATGTAAAAATCCACCCCAGGCGAATGAGAGCCTTTTAGTTATTATTTTCATCCTAGAATGAACTGTTGAGTGTGTTACAAGCCGTAGCAATCATAAATAACGCAAAGCCCCCTTTAACAGGAATTCCCAGCGAAAAACAGGGAGTTGACATTTTGGCAATGAAAAGATACCGCTGGACCCCTCCCGGGTATATTTCCATTGCCAGAATGTAAGAAATCGAGTCCAGGCGAATGGGAGCCTTTCAGTGATTATTTTCATCTTACAATGGACTGTTGAGTGTGTTACAAGCCGTCACAATCATAAATAACCCAAAAACCCCCCTTTAACAGGAATTCCCAGCGAAAAACACGGAGTTGACACCTTGGCAATGAAAAGATACCACCGGACCCTTACCGGGTATATTTCCAGTGCCAAAATGTCAAAAATTGATCGGAGCTGGATGAAGGCTTTTAGTGATAATTATAATGCTACAATAGACTATTGAGAGTGTTCCGATAATAAATCACCATCGTATCCGTGGCAGAGCCGTGGTGAGGGCGTCGCATATCAACGTCGTGTCGGCGGTGGTGAAGCTTTTCGGCGGCGGCGGCCGAGCCGGGAAATGGCACATTGTAGAGCATCAGTGGCGTAGCCAGGAAGGGGGTGAAACCAGTTATCGTACCCGTGGCAGAGCCAAGGGCCGGGAGGGGGTCATGGATTGATATTGTCGAGAACATTCAGTAGAGCCGTGGTCATTTCTGTTTGGAAATAATTCGCGGCCGACTAGCAAAGGCAATGGTAGGCTTTCTCATTTCTGGTCTGAGGATATCCCCATACCTGCCAATAATGTCAAAGCGCCCTTGCCGGGAACCTTCAGTAGAGCCGTGGTCATTTCTGGTTGGAAATAATTCCCGGCCGACCAGCAAAGGCAATGGTGTCCCCCACCATGTGAAACTTACGTGGCAGCAGCCCTGGTATCATTCATGCTGGAACCACTATTAAAGGTTCAAGAAAAGCGAGAGTTTCGAAATAACCGATAATAACAGCTTAAATTGAGGGCTTAGGTTAGTGTAAGCAAATCGGAAAATCGCTAACATATGATAAAAATAAAAATTATCAAGTTTCTCATTCATGGCCGTGGCAGCTTTCTTCACGTACCTTGTTTTGAGGTATTCAAGTAACCCACCCTTCCCTAAAAATCATTCCAACAACTTAAGAGGCGGATAAAGGTGTACTGCACAGAACGCCTTATAAAAAGTCATTAATAATAATAAGTCCAGGATATGTTCGGGATCCTGAAACCCCCTGCTTACTGCTGTATTTAGCTTGTTTTTTGCAGGCAATTCATATTAGTCACTACTATAATACCAAAGGTTAAAACTGACAATGCTGAATATTGTCTGCGACCCCTTTTATTTCTTATCACTTGTCACCAGTTGGCCAGGTACCCGGGACTGATTTCGAACCCAGCCAGCTTATAAACCTGGATCCGCCCGTGCTTGAAGCCTCGACTGCGCTTCTGTTGTCTCCGCCGTGGCCGCCGCTGTTGCCGGCTCGCCCGGTGGATAGAGACGTAAGAATAAGCGTATTGTATCCCCGTTGAATCCCCGTATGGTTGTGGCGTCCCCGTATAGTTGAAACGATAAAATGTGTCCGGAACCAAACACAGAAAGATATTCAAAAGCATTAAGCATATCAAAGTATGCAACTGCATAGATAGGACACGCTGCCTTGACAGTGTGGTACCAACACATCTGTAATTTTCACCTCTGACTTAGCTTTAAGTTTCAATGGGTTAAACAAGCGAACATTTAGGGTGGTTTTAGCACTAAAAAATGGGCAAGATTCAGAACTCCGGGAAAAATGCAGCGCGGGAGCAAACGGCTCACTAAGTACTTATGTTGTATGCGAATGGTGACAGAAAGACTGCCAGTTGATGGGGCTTTTTGCTGATGTCTTCCGAACGGCACATCCAAATGTTGCTGTCGCCACCCTCCTTTCTAGGGTACATAAGGCTAGTGGGAAGCCGCCGGCCGAAATGCGCGCCAATGCTTCGCACCAGATATTGAACCTAATCCTCGCAGTTTGACCAAGCTTTGCAAAGAGGGATGACGCTCCCTAAAACTGGCGCCTGGTGCTACTGACCCCGAGGTGGTTTGGGGTATCGAAAATATTTCCAGCAAAAAAGGCGACAAATACAACGGAATGATTCCTTTCATCTCTCTTCTCTTCATTCCTAGCGACACCAGAGGGGTAAAAATAATTTTCAAAGATAGCCTGATTCCTTGTCTCCGTTGGCACACAATTTCAGAGCTCTATTCCAAACACAAGTCTCACAATCGTCTTCACTGCTAAGCATACTTTCGTTTTGCAAGCTGTAAACCTACCACCGGCCGATCACGCACCTTTGTTAAGGCGGCGCTAAGGGAAACTGTTTCATGGGCGTTAGAAGTAACCCTGCTGATTTCTCAGTTTCTAGGGAAAATAATGAGGTGCAGTTTTTTCCAGAGATAGTCCCATCCATTGGCGTCATTTGAGCCAAATTTCAAAGGTCAGCTTTTTAGTTTCAGTGGGTTAAACAAGTGAATATTTAGGGTCGTATCAGCACTAAGAAATTGGCTAGTCAACAGGCTAACGCTTAGGGTTAAAACAGCACTACAGGCTATATAATTTCAATTCTCTAAGCTTCATATTGTGCTCTTGGGCCGCCCACAAGTGTCCAGGGTGCTACTGACCCCTGAGGCTGCTTGGGGTATAGAACATGTTCCCAAAAAAGTGAAAAAGTCCAGCGGAAAAATAAATGTTTCGATCTCTCTTTTGTCCTTCTCTAGGTATACCAGATGAATGAATATTTTTTGTAAAGATAGCCCGATTCCTTCTCTCCGTTGGCACAAAATTTCAGACCTCTATCTCAAGCACAAGTCTCACAATATTCTTCACAACCAGTGACGGATCCAAGGGGGACCCAGGGGGCCCGGCCCCCCTTAGCTCCGAAGCGCCCCAGTATAGCTCAGCTCATATCGGGCGCCGAAGGCGCCCGATATGAGTGGCGCGCCTCTACCCATTTCGTGCGCCAAGGTGGTAGATACCACTTATTCCACTTGAATTAACACATACTCCTTAAAACCATGGCAAAGCGCCCCTGCCCAAACACTAGACGCCTTTACTGGTCTTTTGCGCCCCAGCAAAATGTTGAAGATGAAATTTAGAAAGCTAACAAAAGCGCCCCGGCAAAGAAAAAGGCGCCACTAGATAGCAAGATTGCGCCATGGGGAACTAATATACCCCTGAGTAGCCTAGGCGCCCCCTGGATGAAGCGCCCCTGGGTAGCCTAGGCGCCCCCTGGATGAAGCGCCCTACGGATACCATATGCGCCCTTGGCTAGGAAAGGCGCCCCTGGGCAGCAAAGGCAAATCTTGGTAACATAGGTGAACTGGACAGCATAAGCGCCCCTTAGATAGAAATAGGCGCTTTAGGAAAATAAAATGCTCACCTTGGGTAGAAAAAGGCGCCCTTTGATAGCCTAGGCGCCCACTGGAAAAAGCGCCCTACGGATGTCATTTGTCATATGCACCCTTGGATAGCAAAGGCGCCCCTGGACAGCAAAGCCCTGATAGAGTGTAGAGCAAAGGCGCCCCTAGGACGGCACCCCTTCGATAGAAACCCGCCTTTGGATAGTCTAGGCGCCCCCTGGATGAAGCGAACTACGGATATCATATGCGCCCTTGGCTAGGAAAGGCGCCCCTGGGCAGCAAAGGCAAATCTTGGTAACATAGGTAACCCGGACAGCATAAGCGCCCCTTAGATAGAAGTAGGCGCTTTAGGAAAATAAAATGCTCACCTTGGGTAGAAAAAGGCGCCCTTTGATAGCCTAGGCGCCCACTGGAAAAAGCGCCCTACGGATATCATATGCGCCCTTGGCTAGGAAAGGCGCCCCTGGGCAGCAAAGGCAAATCTTGGTAACATAGGTACCCTGGACAGCATAAGCGCCCCTTAGATAGAAGTAGGCGCCTTAGGAAAATAGAATGCTCACCTTGGGTAGAAAAAGGCGCCCTTTGATAGCCTAGGCGCCCACTGGAAAAAGCGCCCTACGGATATCATATGCGCCCTTGGCTAGGAAAGGCGCCCCTGGGCAGCAAAGGCAAATCTTGGTAACATAGGTGCCCTGGACAGCATAAGCGCCCCTTAGATAGAAGTAGGCGCTTTAGGAAAATGAAATGCTTCACCTTGGGCAGAAAAAGGCGCCCTTTGATAGCCTAGGCGCCCACTGGAAAAAGCGCTCTACGGATGTCATATGCACCCTTGGATAGCAAAGGCGCCCCTGGACAGCAAATACAACCCTGGATAACACAAGTGCCGTGGACAGCAAAGGCGCCCCTGGGTAGCAAAGGCGCCCCTAGGAAGACACCCCTTCGATAGAAAAGCCGCGTTTGGATAGCCTAGACGCCCCCTGGATAAACTAGGAGCCCGAGAAGGAAAACGAGCGCCCCACTGGGAAGTACAGGCGCCCTCTGTATAACATAGATGTCCCTTATCCACCTTCAGCTGCCCTGCATTGGAGCAGCGCCCCCCAAGAGCAAAGGCGCCCCTGGACAAAAAGCCGCCTCCTGGTATCAAAGGCGCTCCTAGATAACATATGCGCCCCTTAGATAGGAATAGGCGCTCCAGGAAAGGAAAATGCGCCCCTTGGTTAAGAAAGGTGCCCTTGGATAGCAAAGGCGTCCCTGGACAGCAAAGGCAAATCTGGGAAACATAGGTGCCCTGGACAGAATAGGAGCCCCTTAGATAGAAATAGGCACTTCAGGAAAATAAATGCAACCCTTGGATAGAAAAAGTGCCCTTTGATAGTCCAGGCGCCCACTGGATAAAGCGCCGACGGATATCATATGCACTTTTAGATAGCAAAGGCGCCACTGGACAGCAAAGACAACCCTGGATAACACAAGTGGTTTGGACAGCAAAGGCGCCCCTGGATAGCAAAAGCGCCCCTAGGAAGGCACCCCTTCGAAAGCAAAGGCGCCTTTGGATAGCCTATGCGCTCCCTAGATAAACTAGGTGCCTGAGAAGGAAAATGAGCGCCCCATTGGAAAGTACAGGCTCCCCCTGTATAACATAGATGTCCCTTAGCCATCTTCAGCTACCCTGGATTGGAGCAGCGCCCCTCAAGAGCAAAGGCGCCGCTGGACAAAAAGGCGTCTCTGTATATCAAGGGCACTTCTAGATAATATATGCACTCCTTACATAGAAATAGGCACTTCAGGGAAGTGAAAGGCGGCCTTTGGTTAGGACGGCGCCCTTGGACAGCCTAGGCGCCCTCTGCATAAAGCGCCCTACAGATATCATATGCGCCCTTGGATAGCAAAGGCGCCCCTGGACAGCAAAGTTAACCCTTCTTGAAATAGTTGATCTGGACAGCATAGGCGGCCATGGATAAACTAGGCGCCTGAGAAAGAAAACAAGCGCCTCACCTGAGGAGTACAGGCGCCCCCAGGATATCATAGGTGTCCCTTTCCATCTTCAGCTGCCCTACTGTCTATGGTTTGGCACACCTGTCTGACAGTCGCGCGCTCTGTTACAGGGCTCGAGCGCTCAATTTGAGCATGGACTGCCTTTAACCACATTTCATTAACCTATAACTGAAGGCTTAGTGCTCCATCGCTGCAACCGGGTGCCTTTTTCAGTATGTGCGCCCCGTTTCCGAGAACGCTGCCCTCACCAACCAGCAGTCCTCCCCGCTCAGCAGATGAGCGCCTCTTTCTGATAACTAGGCACTTTATTTCAGTGTTCGAGCGCCTTATTTCAGAATTCTTATTCTCCATCTATTTTGGGCTCCTCCTGGATTGCAGAGGCGCCCCCTGAAGTGCAAAGGCGCACCTGGATAGAAAAGTGCGCCCCATGTTTGCAAAGGCGCTCCAAGCATATGTTCCCCTTAGATGGAAATAAGCACTCCAGGAAAGTAAAATGCTCCCTTTGGGTAGCAAAGGTGCCCCTTAACAGCGAAGGCAGCCCTAGATAACAAAGGTTCTATGGACAGCATAGGTGCCCTTGGATAAACTGGTGCCCGGAAGAGAAAAATAGCGCCTCACCGGAGACAAAATCACCCCAGGATAACGTAGGGGCATGTATTTCAATCATGTCTGTGATTGAAAAATACACCTAGACAGCATATGCGCCCCTGGATAGAAAGACACCCCTGGGCAGTAACGGCGCCCCTGGAAAGCAATAGTGCGCCCCTGTGGAGAAAAAAAACCGCCTCCTGAATAACCTAGGCACCGCCCCCGAAATATCAGATGCCCGTGGATAGAACAGACTGCCTTGAATAAAACAGCGGCCCTGGATAGTAAAGGCGCCCTTTGATAGCATAAGCGTTCCTTAGCAACAATATGGGCGCTATATGAGCTCAAGGTTCACTTGCACCTAAGCCCAATAATAGAGCAATCAATCGATGCCGAAGCACTCCTTAAAGCACGGGCGCCAAATTTCCTAAGAAGTAAAGGCGCCTCTGGGTAGCAAAGGCGACCCTCGACAGTGGTGTAGGTATTCCTGAATAACAGCAGCGTCCCTTGATAAGAATAGCCCCAAGATGGCACAGGTACCCTGTTGATAGGAAAAGCGCCCCTGAATATCAGAGGCACCCTCTGAATGAGGTGCCCATGGAGAGCATAAGGGTGCCCTATGCATAGCAAATTTCCGCCGCCTGGATAGCCTAAGCGCCCCTTGCATAGGGTAGGCGCCACTGGGTAGTATAGGTTACCTTGAATAAAAATACGCCCCTCAATACCATGGTGAACCTGGATAAGAAAAAAGCTCCCCTTGGGCACTGGGTATCAAAGGCACCCCCGGAACAGCAAAGATGCCCCTGGATAGCTAGGTTGCGTCCATTGGGGAGCGAAGGCGCCCCTGGGTGGCACAGGTGCCTCATCGAAGCAAAGGCCCCCCCTCCCCCCCAGAGAGCATAGGTGTCCCTGATGAGCACAGGTACTCCTGGACAGCCACTAAATGGCGTTGCATAATGTTACGATTCTTATTATGACGTATGCTATTATATCAGAGTAAAGGTTATTCAGTGTTTAGATCAAGGTTACAGGTCAATTTTAAAGGTCACTGGCCTTGATGATCAAGGCTTGATCAAAGGTCAGTGGTAAGCTTGGGCACAGCGCTAGTTATAGCGTAAATTAGGCATAATATGTTGGGTTGTGCTGTAATAGGTCAATGACCTTGAAGGACCTTGACCCCAAAAATTGCAGACATTGTTTAGAGCCTTCCCTTTTGGCCTCAGCCCTGTTCTAGAGTATTTGAGCCCCGTTCCGGCCCGTTGGGGGGGGTGCTTGAACACCCCCTCGAGGTCTCCCAGTGGCACGAAAAAACGTCGGCGCGAAGCGACACAGTACTTGTCACACCTTATCATTGATCAATTCCGCAACTTTCCCTCAAAATTTAAGGTTGCGTCATCTCAGGTCAGGTCACCAGTGCAGGTCAAGTGACCTCACCCCAAAAAATGTTTAAGTTGGCGTAAGTAAGAAAAGGGTGAATCTATCGAATTCAAACTTGTACCATATAATGGGCCCAAAAAGTACTAATACATTTATTGCGGGATTTTTCCCATCGATGGCCTAGGGACAGGTACGAATCATGACCTCTCCATTGAAAATGCATGGGGTAAAACGGAAATTTGCCGAAAAATTGCTCTATGTCTGCAGATGCCGCTTGGAATACCTTCGTATTCCCCAAATCATGGTATCCTAGGCCTCTTTATCAGTTCATGTTGCAAGTTTAGACATGTTACCTTTGAGAGTTCATCTGGGGCTTCCTAAGCAGGTTTTAAGACTTAGGTTAATTGCTTTGCAGGAAATATTGATAAAACCCGTATTTTGATACCATTTTTTATTGCTATTGTGAGTTGATTCATATGCATACTGACTATGCTAGGCTAGATGACGACCTTGACCTAGCCTTAGGTCAGGTCATTTTTATGTTTTGACCTAGTATAGTCATATTATGCATTATTTGATGATTCGCCGTAACGAGAGGAAGCGAAGTGTGCCTAAAAATGATTCTAGCTCAACTCTGGCAGATGCTAGAGTATATACACAGAGACATGTTGTAAGCTTTGTCTCGGGGGAGGGGCCCTAGCGCTGATCGCGGGAAAAATCCCCAATGGCCCCCAGGGGCCCTCAGGGAGTCAGGAAATCTGGCGTGGGTGGAATCCAGTAGGCGGAATTTTGGGTCTCCAAAATCAGCTGAGGGGTCCGTGCCAGTTAAGGGGGCCCCAGATAAGGGCCCCCGACGAGCTCATTTGACCTCAGCGCCAACACAGGATTCTCAAGACCAGCGTGGGGTGCCTACCTATTTAAACGGTTTCTAAATAAGCTCAGGAACCCAAAACTAACCCAGGGGTCCAATTTTCAACTCATGGGGCCCAGACACTCTGAGGGGACCCTGCAGAAGCTCAGAAGGCCCATAAAACTAATAGGGCCAGACTAGCTGGGTGCCTCGACGAACTAGTGCCCAGATACGCACAACGGGCCCCAAACAAGCTGAAGAGATCTATATCAGTTAAACGAAAACAATACCAACCCAGGGGACCCTGACCAGCTTAAGGGACACTAATCCAGCTTGGGGCTCAGAGCTCAGAGCTCCAGCTTTTAGCTCAGAGGGCCCAGGACCGGTTGAGGGGGCCCTATATCAATAAAAGGGCCCAAAAAGCTGGCTTCAGCGGCGACATATAGGTTTCAAGTTCAGTGTGAGAGCCTGGTTAACTAAAGCGGTCCCAGATCAGCTGAGGGGACTCGATATAAACTCATCGAAGTCAACGAAAACTCAGGGGCCCAGGCCCGCAGAGGTTCTGCGGCCTATGAGGCTCAGGTTAGCGTCAATCGGGTATTTCAGTATTGAGCCGTTAGCCAGGACAACTGTGATAAGTGGAGGTGGTGGATACGACACCTCAGTTTTTACCATGACCGAATATAACTGTATTATTTGCTCATCGTGCTTCAGTTAGTGTCAGTGGGTGCTTTCAGCATTTTCTACCACGGTACCAGTCGTTAGCTGGCCCGAAATATGCTTGATGGTAAACGTGAACATGTCCTCACTGAGAGGAAGCTTTCATGAAAATAAGCATTTACAAATCCTTTTTTAAACGCGTTCTTCATTGACACTGGCCGCCTTTTGGGTGTTAAATTGGCCAGTGGGGGGGATCCAAGGGGGAGGGGAAAAAGGCATTCCCCAAACGAAAAAGCTCGGGGCAAAACTGCGTTTTCGCCCCCAAAGCGATCGACCTCCTTTTTTCCCTTACTCCTTCTTAGTTTATAAGCAAGATTTTGGTGTTCCAACTCTCAACTTCAAACAGAACATAGGTTGATAAGATGTTCCCTGGCCTGTCCCCTCGAATCCGGAAATGTAAAAAACACTGAAGATTATATATTCGGGCACAGCCCTTCATCAGAATCATGGAGTAAATATCAATAATTCTCAGTTATAGTATAGCCAGACCTCCATAGTATAGCAAGTCATAGTATAGCCAGCCTTGGATAGGAAGAAGTATCTCGAGCCCATATTTTTCACCCCGTGAAGTTTTTTTTTGGCTATTCGCCTCAAATACCCAAAATTCTACGGGCAAGTGATATTGGTAGCGCAGCTTTTTACTGCGTGACGTTTTTTTTTTTGCTTTTCGACTTTGGTTTGCTCCTCCCAAACCGACCGGCTAGATCCGCCACTGAAATTGGCGCCCCTCAGGTTCGGCGCCCCCCAGGTTCGGCGCCCTCCGAGCCTGGGCCCCCCCTTAACGAAATCCTAGATCCGTCACTGGTTCCAAGACAAATTATATATAGAGCACCTGGTTTTCCGACTTGCTTTACAACTTGGCTATCTCAGTTAAAATCAAGTTCTAAAGATGCCACATTCCCTTTAAAGGGAATGTGGCACCTTCATAATGTGATTTTAACTGAGATAGCCAAGTTTTAAAGCAAGTCGGAAAACCCGGTACTCCATATATAATTTGTCTTGGAACTCGATATTTCTGTAGAAAAAAGCTAAAACCTACCTGACACCAGCCCCCTCATCAGCCCCTCGCCGGGTGGCCATTGTTGTGAGCTACTGGTGTGACGACATATACTGACGTCACGATGAGCATCAGCCAATCGAAGCCCTTGAAGCGTTTCAAGTATGGTAGTGGTTGCCAGATCGTGACATCATCCACAGGCTGATGTTCATTTCTTTTTCTAGAGGAGTATTTTAAAAATAAAAATATTGAGCTTATTGTACATTTTTCGGAGAAATCGCGAGTGGTTTCATTAGTTTCGGTTAAAAGTACGCCTAATTGCACCAAATTCCAGGATTCGACCAAGGTGCCACATTCCCTTTAATGGCTTAATGCAAAGCGAGTATCTTACTGCGCATTTGTAGCGGTATTTCATTAATTCCCACTAGCATGCCTATTATGGGTGAAGCTAGGAACGCCCCTGTTACTATTCTGATATCGTGATGATGGACATGTCGATAATCTTTTTCGCGGACTCAGGAGCGGCCCCATACACAACACAGCCGTACTCGATCTTCGAACGAAAAGTGATCTATATAGCGTAAGAAGCTTACAGCGTAGCGTATAACGATGAGCGTATAACGTGCGCCTAACGTATATATAGGCGATAAGCGTATAACGTGTACAGAACGAGAAACATTTCTCTATCTGCATCGTAACTCATCCTCGTCAACACCTTCAGTATTTTCAGCGTATCGAAACATTTTTTGCGGAAATCTTCCATATGTGAACTATGTGTGGCACATATGAAAGTTTATTGAGTGTGAGCCCGATAAATCTAGTTTCTGCTACAACGTCGATCGGATTTCCGAGAATTTACAACATCGGGTATTCAGTCTCAATGTCAATTATAGAAGTACATGCACTTTGTCTTTGAACTTGAAAATTTCAGTCCATTGCTTGTGATTCATTGCTGCAATGTGTCAAGGCCAAGCTGCAGCCGCCTCTGCTCAGCTGCTGTAGTAGACGCTGTCACCCTATATTGTGAAGTCTTCAACGAAAAGCACATGACGTATGTTTGCGGGAAGTGTCTGCAATATCATTGGTCATAACTGCAAACAAGGCTATGCATATCACAGAATCCTGGGCTATGCCACTCTGTTGCTGATACCAATCCGAAACGACTGAGTTTACGCAAAATCTAAAATACCTATTTTTCGGAATATTAGAAATAAGCCACCTCAAGTGGCCTCGCACGCCGAGTCCAAAAAGTTTTTGCAGAACGCCCTTGGATAGAAAAGGCGCCCCCCAAGGGATGATGGCGCCCCCTGGGGAGGAAGGCGCCCCCCTACAGAAAATCTTGCACCACTTATCGAAAATGCAATCCGCCGTCTCTGTTTGTCGTGACGAGTGAGCCCTGTTTGAACACGGATTAAGTTCTGCGGCTCCCACAAGGGCCGTGGGAGGAGGAGTGGCATAGTGTCTTTGGACAAATACAATTTTTGTTGCCGGAATAATTAGGGAGACTAACTTTTTAACACGTTTAAAAGTTCCATATTTTCAAGGATCGGTCCCAGTTGGAGTAAAGAAAAAGTAAACAAGCTGGTAGTTTGGATGGGGATAATGTGACAGGGCTGAAAATTGTGAAAAACTAGTTCTTCATTCATTTGAATTAATTAGTAGAAATCCTGGTTCAGGGAACTGTGCTCTGAGCTCAGGGGCACATGCCTTTTTATCACCCGTGCCCAGAATCCACCAGTATAATAAGCAATTTATTTAACCCGGGGTGCCTAGGCATCACAAGCCGTTTTAGCGATGACGGCTCATTCCTCGTTAGCTCCATTTTACAAGGGAAGTTTGCACTGTAACCTTATTTCCCATCTATTCAGGACCAGCTCAGGGGCCCCTAGTGTGGATCAGAGACCTCCAGAGTAACTGCCCCTCATTCCCCCAGATGTACCTCTGGGATAAGACTAGCCCCGTGACCCCCGAGGTGATGGGAGTTGGCCTTGTGTTCTTATTCTCTGTCTATTCAAGACCAGCTCAGGGGGTCCCTGGTGTGGATCAGAGCCCCACCCCCAGAGCAGCTCATGCTTGGCCCGGGACTAGATTAGCTCAGTGGCCCCAAAGATGGGGGGGTCATCAGACTAGCTCAATGGGCCGCAGATAGGCTCATAGGGCCTTCCACCATATTAGCTCGGGGGAGCCCAGACTAGCTCATAGGGCATCAGATGGGCTCAGGAGGCACAATGATGACACATGGGGCACCAGATCAAGTCAGGGGGCATTATTTTAGCTCAGGAACAATATACCTGCTAGGGGGGGCACCAGATCGATCAGCTTGGGGGCCCAGATAAGCTCTTAGTCCCAGCAGCAGGGGTCTAGATCAGCTCAGGGAGCACCATATCAGCACAGAGAGAGGGCAAGTGATCAGCTCAGTGGTCCCCGATCAGCTTGGGGCACAGATCAATTTGGAGGTACTAGATCAAGCCAGGAGGCATTTAAATCAGCCCAGGAGCCCCATACCAGCTCAGGGGCCTTCATCAGCCTCAGTGGGCACAACTCAGCTTTGGGCCCCAGAGCTGCTGAGGAAATTACTTAATCAACTCAGGAGGCCCAGATCAGCTTAAAAGGCACTAGATTGGCTCAGGGGGCACCAAACTAGCTCAGGGGGCACTAGACGAGCTCAGAGGGCATGAGATGGGCTCAGGTCGCAAAATGTTGACTCAGGAGGCACCAGTTCGACTCAGGGGGCATTAGTTCAGCTCAGGGGGAAACATATTTGCTCAGGGGAACCAGATTGATCAGCCCGGGAGCCCAGATCAGCTCCTAGCCCCCAGCCCAAAACAGGGGCATACATCAGCTCAGAGAACACAAGATCAGCTCAGGGTGTACCAGACCAGCTCAGGGAGCACCTGATCAGCTCAAGAGGCACCATGCTGGCTCAGGGGATCAACTCTGCGAGGCACGTGATCAGCTCAGGGGGCTAGTTCAAGGGGCACTACAACAGCTAATAGGGCACCAGGCGAGCGGAGGAGGCATCAGACTAACTCAGAGAGCATTACCTAGGTTCAAGAGGCACAATTATTTGTTCAAGGGGCACCAGATTGACTCAACGGGCACCAGATCAGTTTAGAGGGCACGTGATCAGCTAAAGTGGCAAGAACAGCTCAGTGGGCACCAGATGAGCTCAAGGGGCACCAGATTAGCTCCGCCGGTACAATTATTGGCGACGATGAGGCATTAGGTGTTCACGGATTAAGTACCCATACTCTCCTCGGGTGCTGGGAAAGGCGGCAGAATGCCCTAGCTGTCCAAAAAAGGTACTAAATTGTAAAACAAAAGCTTTAATCGCTAAATGTGATCTAATTGTACCTAGGTTCTACGGCGTACGGCGATAAATTTCGAGCGGCACAGCCCAAGCGAGGTACACCACCTAGCGATCAAAGGGTACTCCGACACCGATGGGGGGCACGTACCCCCTTGGCTGCGCCCCTGTCCACGATTGAAGTGTATCAGTTTTGTGGGGTTAAATTTTACCTTCAGTATTGCATAGTGGATGGAGATTGAAATGAAAGCAAAGGACCTAAAGGGAATGTGGCACCTTTATAACGTGATTTTAACTGAGATAGCCAAGTTTATAGCATGCCGGAAAACCCTGTACTCTCTATATCATTCGTCTTGAAACTCAAAATTCCCGTAGAGTAAAGCTAAAAACTACCTGAAATATGCCCCACATGTACCCTTAGCAGCAAGCCACTGTTGTCAGCTGTTGGTGTGACGACATATGCTGACGTCACGGTATCAGCCAATTGAAGCCCTTGCAGCCTATTGAATATGGTAGTGGTTGCCAGATCATGCAACCACAGGGTGTGCAATTGCACACCCTGAAAAAAGGAGGTTGTGCAAAAGTATATTTTTGCACACCCGGTTTTGGCTTCGTCCGGGGAAGCGCCCCCGGATTTGGGCGGCGCCCCCGACCGGCCAAGAAAACATCAGACCTAATCACCGCCTACCTGAATAGGTAGGGAGGGCTCTCTGTGCGAAATCAAAACAGTTTCAAATATGAATGGTGCCCCCTTTCATCAAAGCCATCCCATGGAGAGCAAATAGACCCTATTTATCGACTCAACGCAGGGAAATGATGACTGCGCCCCCCTCGCCTGAGTGGGCGCCCCTAGGAAGCCAAAGGTGCCCCCTGGGGATGGAGGCACCCCTTCCCCCTGAGAAGGAAGGCGCCCCCGCCCGAAAATCTTGTACAACCGCCCGAAAATGGAATCCGCCGCCCCCCGAGCTGGGGGGCGACAGTCATGAGCACAGGGCGGCCGAATTCGAGCGGAAGTGATAAGCCAGGGGCGGCATTCATTAGCCGAGGCGGTAATGATGAACTGGAGGCAGCATGAAACAGGGTGGCAGTGACAACTGGGGATAGCACTGGTGAGCCACTGGCAGCAGTGATGAGCGGGGTGCTGTTTGAATCAGGGCGGCAGTGATATGTCAGGGTTGGCAAGAATCAGGGTGGCAGTGATAAGTAGGAGGCTTCAGTGATGAACCATGGCGGCATAAACCAGGGTGATAGTGATGAACCGGGGGTGGCATGATCACAGTGGTAAGACGGAGGCGGCATGAATCAGGGCAGAAATGCTGAGCCGGGGGGGCGACACATGTATTGGGGGTGCTCTCATTGTGATTAGGGGTGCTCGCACACCGCAAAGAGATAAAAAATTCCCCCCTGGCTGACACTAAAAGAGTAAAAGCACGGCAGCAGCAGTCTACTATTTACTCGGCTCGGAGAATTCCTCCAATAGACAAACAGATAAAGATAAGACGATTGTGGGCTTCTGTTTGCTTTCTCGAAGGATGTTAGAGATTCCTCCTGACAAAACTGTTCGGACAGCAGGGCCTAAGTTTGACCGGTTTTGGGGGCTATGGCCGGACTGGTCTCCTCGGCAGAGATAAACCAGGGGCAGCAGTGATCAGCCGGGGGCGGCAGTGAAGATTCGAGGGAGGAAGTGTCTAACCAGAGGCCGCTCATATATGGGCTAATAAAAAACAGGGACAGCATTAATCAGCCAGGGGCGGTGTGAATCAAGGCAGCAATGATTAATCTGGGCAGCAGTTATGAACCAGGAGAGACAGTGATCAGCCAGGGGCGGCAGTGATGAACCAGGGGCGGCAGCGATGAGTCGGGGCGGCGCGCATCTGGGTCAAAATATGCCAGAAACAACATCAATGAGCCAGAGGCGGCATGAATTAGGGCGACAGTGATAAACCAGGGGCGGCAGTGATCAGCCGTGAGACGGTCCATCATCATATTTGGGGTTTTAGAGCGTGCTGACATCTAGGGTCATATGGCGCCCATAGCATTGCATAAGATACGCAAATAGGACATTTCCGCACGAATTTTAACAAGTCAGGTGGTAAAACAGGTCAGGTTGTGAAAGTTGTATCATAAGATTATATAAAACACAACAAATGAAATGAAATACAAATGCTGAAAAATGGCACAGACAATTTCACACGATATACCAAAGTCAGAGACCATAGGTAACATGAAACTCGACGTTATGTAAAACCTGAAAGACTACTAGGATGAATATATGACATTAAAACTAACTCTCCTCAAATATAACATGACGTTAGTGATATCCACAGAAGGATGCTCCCCAGAACGCTCACTGCCCAGATATCCCCAGGATGCTCACTTCCCCGGGAGACGGCAGTGATGAACCAGGGGCAGCAGTTATCAATCAAGGGCGGCAGTTATCAGCCAGGGGCCCTCAGTTATCAAACAGGGGCGGCAGTGATACGCCACGGGCGGCAGCGATCAGTCAGGGGCCGCAGTTATCAACCAAGGTGCAGCAGTGATCAGCAAGGGGCGGCAGTTAGCTGCCAAGATGCGGAATTTATCAGTCAAGCGGCGGCAGCTATCAGTCAGGAGCAACAGTTATCAGCCAGGGGGTGGCACTTGTCGATTCGCCGGGGGCGGCAGTTATCAGCTAAGGGCCGGCAGTTTTCAGTCAGGGGGCGGCAATGATCAGCCAGGGGGCGGCAGTGATCAGCCAGGGACGGCAGTGATCAGCCAAGGACGGAAGTTATCAGGCAGGGGGCGGTAGTGATCTGCCAGGGGGCGTCAGTTATCAGCCAGGGGCGGCAGTGGTCAGCCAGGGGCGGCAGTTAACAGCCAAGGGGCGGCCGTTTTAAGTCAAAGGGCGGTATTGATCAGCCAGGGGCAGCAGTTATCAGCCAAGAGCCGGCAGTTTTCAGTCAGGAGGGCGGTAATGATCAGCCAGGGGGCGGTAGTGGTCAGCCGGGGGCGGCAGTAAGCAGCCAAGGGGCGGCAATAATTAGCCAGAGGGCGGCAGTAGTCAGCCAGGGGTGGCAGTTAGCATCCAAGGGGCGGCAGTTATCAGTCAAGGGGCGGCAGTTATCAGTCAGGGGCGGCAGTTATCAGTTAAGAGCCAGCAGTTTTCAGTCAGAGGGCGGCAATGATCGATCCAGGGGGCGGCAGTGATCAGCCAGGGGCGGAAGTGATCAGTCAGGGGGCGCCAGTGATCAGTCAGGGGGCGGCAGTGATCAGCCAGGGGCGAAAGTGATCAGCTAAGGGGCGGCAGCTATCAGTCAGGGGGCGCCATTGATCAGCCAGGGGGCGGTAGTGATCAGTCAGGGGGCGGCAGTTATCAGTCAGTGGGCGGCAGTGATCTGCCAAGGGGCGGCATTGATCTGCCAGGGGGCGGCAGTTATCCGCCAGGGGCGGCAGTCATCCGCCAGGGGCGGCAGTTAGCAGTCAAGGGGTGGCAGTTATCAGTCAGGGGGTGGCAATGATCAACCAGGGGGCGGCAGTGATCAGCCAGGGGTGGCAGTGGTGAACGAGAGGCGGCAGTGATCAGCCGGGGGCGGCAATGATAATTCGGTGGGCGGCAGTGACTAACCAGGAGGGGCAAGTATATGGGTGTTGAAGTAAACCGGGGTGTTTAGCCAGGGGCGGCATGAATCAAGGCAGCAGTGATAAACCAGCGGCGTCAGTGATCAGCCAGCTGATCAGTGATGAGCAAAAGGCGGCAGTTATCATCCAGAGGGGGGGCGGCAGTGATTAATTGCTGGCGACAGTGATCAGGCGGGAGCGGCAGTGACGTGGCGTCATAAATCAGGGGGAAAGGATAAGTCAGGTGACATTGATAAGCTAGAGGTGGAACCAATCAGAGTGGAATTAATGAAACCAGGACGGGAAAAACTTGACAGGGGCGGCACGAATCAGGGTGGCAGTGATGAGATAGGGTGACACTCTTCAGGGTAGCGGTGATAAGCCAGGGGCGGCACACGTATTGGGGGTGCTCAACACATGATCGGGGGTGCTCGACTCAGGATTGGGGGTGCTCGGGCACCCCCAAAGAGATAGAAAATTACACCCCTGGCCGCGCGGCTCTGCGATGCGCCGCTGCCGGGGCGCGGTGCCGGCTGCGCGACTGCCGTCGGTTTGTTGTAGCTGTGTGGTGAGAGGCGCTTCATTGTTAACACTCGGTCACAATAAAAATGTAGGACATTCTCCAGTTGGGAGAACTGATGGCCTTCAGCTGCCTTTATGTTGATACTCTGGTAAAGTTCAGTAAAGCGCTGGATATTGGTGGATATTGTGTGGAGTATAACACTGTTGAGTGTATGATAGAATTGATAGCTAAGGTGTTCTTTGTTTAAATAGCGAGAAGTACTGTTATCTCAAACGTCCCTGCGGATGCTTTTGCCAAACAACCAGGCCGGAGATCTCTCAAGGGGTCAGTGGCTATATTCATGTAATGCAGTGCTCTTGTTGCGTTGTGTTTGAGTCCGTACTAACGCCCGACGATCATGGCAGGTGCATTCGTGGACTGCTGACTGATATGCTGCCGCTGTCTACTGGTGATCCGCGTCGCGGCTGGGCCTGCCGGCCGCGTGGCCTCGCCGACTCCAGCACAGCAGCGTCTCTCGGGGCCGCGCGGCCTGGCGGAGCGGGGCCGCGCTGCGGGTCGCCGGTGGTAGCAGGTATTTACTTGGATCCTTTCGTAGTGTGAACCTTTTTTAGTAACTGAAACGTTAGGATATGCATTCCAAAAATTCGTTGAGGGTACACTATGATCTAAACATATATTGGTATGAACGACACAGCCCGCCTGTGGAGCGCAGTGGCGGCGACGGCGGCAGCTTGTTTTTGTTTTGTTTTTCCCGAATGCTCTCTGGTTTTGGAAGCACCGACTTCTGTACTGCTAGAACGGATCACGCTTTTGTGGCTTTTGACTTTATGAGTTGTGATAATGCTCAAATATTCGTTTTGTCGTGAGCCCTCAAGCTATTTAGTTACCTCATTTTGTTTCTTTTTCGCGTCATGCTTTGTTTTATGCGTCCGGGCCCGGTCTGTAGCGCCTGTGGAGATAGATGGCGGTAGGCGTGGTACGCATACTTGGTGCTGCCAGATGGGCAGCATCCGTGTGCCAGGTTAGTTATAGGTGGCGCTCGTCTAGTGACTGCAGGGAGCCCTGTGTCCAACACATCTAACACGCATCACACATCAAACACATTACATCATAATTCAGCTTGCGCAAACATTTCGACAGCACTACAAGCCAGTGACGGATCCAAGGGGGGCCCAGGGGCCCGGGCCCCCCCTTAGCTCCGAAGCGCCTCAGCATAGCTTAGCTCATATCGGGCGCCGAAGGCGCCCGATATGAGCGGCGCGCCTGTACCCATTTCGTGCGCCAAGGTGGTAGATACCACTTATTCCACTTGAATTAACACATAGTCCTTAAAACCATGGCAAAGCTCTCCTGCCCAAACACTAAACGCCTTTACTGGTCTTTTGCGCCCCAGTAAAATGTTGAAGATGAAATTTAGAAAGCTAACAAAAGCGCCCCGGCAAAGAAAAGGCGTCACTAAATAGCAGGATTGCGCCATGGGGAACTAATGCACCCCTGAGTAGCCTAGGCGCCCCCTGGATGAAGCGCCCCTGGGTAGCCTAGGCGCCCCCTGGTGAAGCGCCCTACGGATATCATATGCGCCCTTGGCTAGGAAAGGCGCCCCTGGGCAGCAAAGGCAAATCTTGGTAACATAGGTGCCCTGGACAGCATAAGCGCCCCTTAGATAGAAATAGGCGCTTTAGGAAAATAAAATGCTCACCTTGGGTAGAAAAAGGCGCCCTTTGATAGCCTAGGCGCCCACTGGAAAAAGCGCCCTACGGATGTCATATGCACCCATGGATAGCAAAGGCGCCCCTGGACAGCAAAGACAACCATGGATAACACAAGTGCTGTGGACAGCAAAGGCGCCCCTGGGTAGCAAAGGCGCCCCTAGGAAGGCAAACCTTCGATAGAAAAGCCGCCTTTGGATAGCGTAGGCGCACCCTGGATGAAGTGCCCTACGGACACAATATGCGCCCTTGGCTAGGAAAGGCGCCCCTGGGCAGCAAAGGCAAATCTTGGTAACATAGGTTTCCTGGACAGCATAAGCGCCCCTTAGATAGAAATATGCGCTTTAGGAAAATAAAATGCTCACCTTGGGTAGAAAAAGGCGCCCTTTGATAGCCTAGGCGCCCACTGGAAACAGCGCCCTACGGATGTCATATGCACCCTTGGATAGCAAAGGCGCCCCTGGACAGCAAAGACAACCCTGGATAACACAAGTGCTGTGGACAGCAAAGGCGCCCCTGGGTAGCAAAGGCGCCCCTAGGAAGGCAAACCTTCGATAGAAAAGCCGCCTTTGGATAGCCTAGGCGCCCCCTGGATGAAGTGCCCTACGGATACAATATGCGCCCTTGGCTAGGAAAGGCGCCCCTGGGCAGCAAAGGCAAATCTTGGTAACAGAGGTGCCCTGGACAGCATAAGCGCCCCTTAGATAGAAATATGCGCTTTAGGAAAATAAAATGTTCACCTTGGGTAGAAAAAGGCGCCCTTTGATAGCCTAGGCGCCCACTGGAAAAGCGCCCTACGGATGTCATATGACCCATGGATAGCAAAGGCGCCCCTGGACAGCAAAGACAACCCTGGATAACACAAGTGTTGTGGACAGAAAGGCGCCCCTGGGTAGCAAAGGCACCCCTAGGAAGGCACCCTTCGATAGAAAAGCCGCCTTTGGATAGCTTAGGCGCCCCTGGATGAAGCGCCCTACGGATATCATATGCGCCCTTGGCTAGGAAAGGCGCCCTGGGCAGCAAAGGCAAATATTGGTAACATAGGTGCCCTGAACAGCATAAGCGCCCCTTAGATAGAAGTAGGCGCTTTAGGAAAATAAAATGCTCACCTTGGGTAGAAAAAGGCGCCCTTTGATAGCCTAGGCGCCCACTGGAAAAAGCGCCCTACGGATGTCATATGCACCCTTGGATAGCAAAGGCGCCCCTGGACAGCAAAGACAACCCTGGATAACACAAGTGCTGTGGACAGCAAAGGCGCCCCTGGGTAGCAAAGGCGCCCCCTAGGAAGGCAAACCTTCGATAGAAAAGCCGCCTTTGGATAGCCTAGGCGCCCCCTGGATGAAGTGCCCTACGGATACAATATGAACCCTTGGCTAGGAAAGGCGCCCCTGGGCAGCAAAGTTAACCCTTTTTGAAATAGATTATCTGGACAGCATAGGCGGCCATGGATAAACTAGGCGCCTGAGGAAGAAAACAAGCGCCTCACCTGAGAGTACAGGCGCCCCCAGGATATCATAGTTGTCCCTTTCCATCTTCAGCTGCCCTACTGTCTATGGTTTGGCACACCTGTCCGACAGTCGCGCGCTCTGTTACAGGGCTCGAGCGCTCAATTTGAGCATGGACTGCCTTTAACCACATTTCATTAACCTATAACTGAAGGCTTAGTGCTCCATCGCTGCAACCGGGTGCCTTTTTCAGTATGTGCGCCTCACTTCCGAGAACGTTGCCCTCACCAACCAGCAGTCCTCCCCGTTCAGCAGATGAGCGCCTCTTTCTGATAATTAGGCACTTTATTTCAGTGTTCGAGCGCCTTATTTCAGAATTGTTATTCTCCATCTATTTTGGGCTCCTCCTGGATTGCAGAGGCGCCCGCTCAAGTGCAAAGGCGCCCCTGGATAGAAAAGTGCGCCCCATGTTTGCAAAGGCGCCCCTTAGATGGAAATAGGCAATCCAGGAAAGTAAAATGCTCCCTTTGGGTAGCAAAGGTGCCCCTTAACAGCGAAGGCAGCCCTAGATATTAAAGTTTCTCTGGACAGCATAGGTGCCCTTGGATAAACTGGTGCCCGGAAGAGACAAATAGCGCCTTACCGGAGACAAAAAGCACCCCAGGATAACGTAGGGGCATGTATTTCAATCATGTCTGTGATTGAAAAATACACCTAGAGAGCATATGCGCCCCTGGATAGAAAGACACCCCTGGGCAGTAACGGCGGCCC
This sequence comes from Lepas anatifera, assembly GCA_034440635.1. NCBI lineage: Eukaryota > Metazoa > Arthropoda > Thecostraca > Lepadidae > Lepas > Lepas anatifera. The sequence continues at coordinate 85,649 of JAOTON010000331.1, forward strand.
TGGAAAGCAATAGTGCGCCCCTGTGGAGAAAAAAGCCGCCTCCTGAATAACCTAGGCACCGCCCCCGAAATATCAGATGCCCGTGGATAGAACAGACTGCCTTGAATAAAACAGAGGCCCTGGATAGCAAAGGCGCCCTTTGATAGCATAAGCGTTCCTTAGCAACAATATGGGCGCTACATGAGCTCAAGGTTCACGCGCACCTAAGCCCAATAATAGAGCAATCAATCGATGCCAAAGCACTCCTTAAAGCATGGGCGCCAAACTTCCTAAGAAGTAAAGGCGCCTCTGGGTAGCAAAGGCGACCCTCGACAGTGGTGTAGGTATTCCTGAATAACAGCAGCGTCCCTTGATAAGAATAGCCCCAAGATGGCACAGGTACCCTGCTGATAGGAAAAGCGCCCCTGAATATCAGAGTCACCCTCTGAATGAGGTGCCCATGGAGAGCATAAGGGCGCCCTATGTATAGCAAATTGGCGCCCCCTGGATAGCCTAAGCGCCCCTTGCATAGGGTAGGCGCCACTGGGTAGTATAGGTTACCTTGAATAAAAATACGCCCCTCAATACCAAAGTGAACCTGGATAAGAAAAAGCTCCCCTTGGGCACTGGGTATCAAAGGCACCCCCAGAACAGCAAAGATGCCCCTGGATAGCTAGGTCGCGTCCATTGGGGAGCGAAGGCGCCCCTGGGTGGCACAGGTGCCTCATCGAAGCAAAGGCCCCTCCAGAGAGCATAGGTGTCCCTGATGAGCACAGTTACTCCTGGACAGCCCCTAAATGACGTTGCATAACGTTACGACACCTATTATAACGTATGCTATTACATCAAAGTTAAGGTTATTCAGTGTTTAGATCAAGGTCACAGGTCAATTTTAAAGGTGACTGGCCTTGATGATCAAGGCTTGATCAGAAGTCATTGGTAAGCTTGGGCGCAGCGTTAGTTATAGCGTAAATTAGGCATAATATGTTGGATTGTGCCGTAATAGGTCAATGACCTTGAAGGACCTTGACCCCACAATATCAGACATTGTTTAGAGCCTTCCCTTTTGGCCTCAGCCCTGTTCTAGAGTATTCGCGCCCCATTCCGGCCCGTTGGGGTGTGCTTGAACACCCCTTCGAGGTCTCCCAGTGGCAAGAAAAAGCGTCGGCGCGAAGCGACTCAGTACTTGTCACACCTTATCATTGATCACTTCCGCAACTTTCCCTCAAAATTTAAGGTTGTGTCATCTCAGGTCAGGTCACCAGTGCAGGTCAAGTGACCTCACCCCAAAAAATGTTTGTTGGCGTAAGTAAGAAAAGGGTGAATCTATCGAATTCAAACTTGTACCATATAATGGGCCCAAAAAGTACTAATAAATTTATTCCGGGATTTTTTCCATCGATGACCTAGGGACAGGTACGAATCATGACCTCTCCATTGAAAATGCATGGGATAAAACGGAAATTTGCCGAACAATTGCTCTCTGTCTGCAGACGCCGCTTGAAATACCTTCGGATTCCCCAAATCATAGTACCCTAGGCCTCTTTATTGGTTCATGTTGCAAGTTTAGACATGTTACCTCTGAGAGTTCATCTGGGGCTTCCTAAGCAGGTTTTAAGACTTGGGTCAATGGCTTTGCAGGAAATATTGATAAAACCCGTATTTTGATACCATTTTTATTGTTATTGTGAGTTGATTGATATGCATATTAGGCCGGGTCAGGGGAGGGTTTTCTCCAGGAAACAAGTGAAAGGGGGAAATTATTTGTCCTTGGGGTATAAGAAAATGATATGATTTTTTCCAATTTTTTAAATTGATGCTGAGTGGTAGCGAATGACCGATTTGTGCAGGGACTTTTCCCATTTTTCTTCAGAATGCCTAATTAATGCGTGAGTGAGACATCTGAGGGCTCCAAAAACATCATTGTTGTGTTCTCCGCATATCATTCCAGCCTATAGAGGACTCTATTTATACTTCATAATGTGTCATGACTCGGTTATTCTCGCTTCTCTCCTGAGGGATGCCCGTCATAGTGCCCTGGTGGCAGAATGGAGAACTAGCGCAGTCGAGGGAGTCAAGCCGCCAGGGAGTGGTTTTAACTGTGTGTGGAGGCCTGAAAACCGAGAATTCGATTTCTGGACAGTCACTGGCTTTAGTAATATTTCCCATCCCTCGTTGCCATCGCTTAGTCGTATCTACATATGTCCTGAGGCCTAAACACATGCATCGGAAAGGAAGTGACCGAAACCGACGAAAGCAGGACACAGCAGGGGAAGTATGTAATATTGACCCGAAATTCGACGAGTATTTGTTTCTAGGAGTAGTTTTAGAGTGAGGATATTTATCGTCAGCAGAAGGTTGAAGGCTGATTGGTCCCATATTGGTGTCGGTGTTTGTCGGCGGTGACGCGTATGGTGTTGATCTAGCCATATCGCCCTCAGAAAACAAGATGCATCTGGTTGTATCTTTATCAAACCATTTTTTGCGTCACCAGCACATGGAAAAAACGTCGTTTAATGAACTCGTAGGTCAAGTCAATCAACAACAAAATCTCATTTCGACTCAAAAACAGGGATGCTTTCACGGTGCCGCATTCTCGCACAAACATAACCATGACGGGCAGCACTTCCGACCACTGCGCTTCCAGCCTGGGTCACCAGTTGAACTGCCCTTTCTACCGCCTGGGTATGTACCGGGTATGCGGGCGCTGTATCTCTAAAAGAGAGTAGCTCCGGCACGCTGAGCTTGGATGTCAGTGGGGGTTCAGTCACTAGCTCATTCGACCAGTTAATCATCTCAGCATAACTATTGGCCTGGAAGTCAATCTTGGGGATCTCGTAAGGCCGCACCTCACCAGACACAGCTGCTCTGGGGGATGAGGTGGCTTAGTGGATAGCACCCTCGTCTTCTAAGCCACCGGTCCGGGTTCAAGTCCCGGCGGAGCCTCTGAATAAGTCGATCTGATCCCCAAAAATCCCTTCCAACAGGGTGAGAGTTGGCGACGCCGTATGACCCTGGCAGTTGGTGCGTCGTTAAACCCCAACAATGATGACAGCTGCTCTGCACTGTGTTATCACCCCGACCGCTTTTTCCCGGATTTGTATATCATCATCGCACAGCATGGCGATAAGAATCGCCTCTGGGTGAGCCCAGTACCCATTTCGCTGGATGACAGGCCTCACGATCTTCTGTACGGAGAGCGGTAAACCCTTCAGGAGCTCGATGCTGCAGAAGAAGTTTCTGGATCCATCTTTGCAGTGAGGATTGCACTTGATTTGGAACCAGACGGGAACGTAATGCCTGACAATGAATTCGGTCAGCATCTTCAAGTTGCTTGTTGGCTGTTCAGTTGAGGCATAGAGACGAAGAATTCTTGTCGCCAACGTCAGCCATCTGGCCTGGTTCAGAGGGCCGATTTTTCTGGCGGCAAGCTCAATGCCAATTCCCCCCAATGATGCCCGCAGTCAGCTTGTACAGTATCTGTTGATCTGTGCTGAGGGCATCAATTGTCTGTTTATCCAGGTTCTGCAGGTTGCCAGGTACTGGACTAAATGATACTAATGGCTTATTGTGGAGATCCTCGGACAGTTTCTTACCGATTGGACCGCTGAATGATCTCGGTCCCGCACTAACGCCATCAAGCTTTGTGAACAATTCACGTAAATTCAACTCATTAGAGTGAAGTAGACAAATGAACCAATGAACTGGTCTACCTTCAAAAGCTCAAACAGTCGAAATATGCCACCATTTTTTCCTGTGTTCACTGCGGTTCCGTCTGCCCCCAACACAGCTATGTCCCCACCAAATTCCTCAACAACATCATGGAGTTTCTTAAAGATTACATGAGCCTTTCCTGATTCTGGGGTAAAATGCGTTAGATACTCGCCGCCAGGCTCTGCAACAACAGCGATATGTTCTTCCTGCTGTACTATTCTACGTGTTGAGGGGCCTGACTCATCTAGATGACTGCCTATCATAACATACGAGGTATCTTTTCGGCCATCAAAATACACACCTGACAACTCAGATTCGCAAACCTTGTCTTTTCTCTTTTCTGCTTCTCGAATACGAGCAAGCACCCTAGCCCGTTGTACTTTCTTGTGATCCACTATGAATCTGGTATCACTAGAGGAAATCCTTCCGATATCAATTTGGAAACCATTAACAATAGCAGCAGCCGCACGATTTGACACGCCGTATCTGTCGGCTGCCAATGCCATGTGTCTCAGTGTGTCCGTGTTTACTTCACTGCTGGTCGCTTCATGCTCCGCGCTGTCCGCTGAAGACACAGCTTCGGTGTCTGTGGGGTCCTCAGAGGAGCATCCCTGCGAAAAATAGGAGAATGACTCATTATAAGGGAGACTGACACTATTATTCGACTTAAAAAACAAAATTGATATGTAAGACATTCTCATTTAATTACATGTGTATCCGATTCCGATCACGAAAAAAACTTACATAGTATTCTGCAATACCTATATTACAACTGTGGTGAGTTTTTTGCGCTATTAGGCTAATCATATCGCACGAGGTCATCCAGTGATGATAAATACTCTCAGCTTAGCGCGCTCAGGAGACTACTGTCCTTTTAACTAGTCTATTGAGGACGTAACAAATACTTATAAACTCCATGCGTTGAAAATAACGCTCGAAAAACATAAAGTGGAGTTATCTATCGAGCACATTAACAGAGCAATGGTTTACCTAAAATACAAGTTTCGCACCTGTAAGTGTGTCTGGTATGGATCTGGTCCTTCTGGAGACTCTCTTGTCATCTGCTGTGCCCTTCTTTCCCTCCTATCTTGTTGCACTCGCCTGCGACGACTTTCTTCGTGGTCGATGGAGCCGGTCGTGATTCTTCTCACGGTTCTCTGATCATGGAGAAACGCAACTTCTAGCTCCGGCACCTCATCGTCTCTGCCACAGGGGCAGTTCAGAGGGTCTGAACATTTACAAGCAGCAATGTCAAATAGTTTGGAGAACCACGTCTCTTCCCTCTCCCTTACGGTATCATCCCGATCGCGCTTGGGAGTTTTCATAAGTTTTTTGAAACGTCTATGACAGATGTCACCCAGTTGGCTGATACGAGATCCACTAACCGTTGGAATCCCCTCCTGACGCCAAGTGCTTGCAACTCGATCGCACGCCAGCTTCTTTGCTTTTGCCGCAGATGTCAGCCGTCTGGTTAAAGGGTCTATCTCCCGCTGTATGTTTCGAAAACAGTTGATAAACTGCTTCCTCGTTGGTAACACGTTTGTGGGAAGATCAGCAGGTTGGCCCACGACAAAATTGTCGGTACCTTGTCGAGTTTTCCGAGTTTTTAGCTCAGATTTCCTACCACTAGCCATAGCTAAAAATGATGGCTTTAGCGCGTGAAATAAGCCGACTACTAACGCAGCGGACAGTACCACGACCACTTTAAGTCACGCCGTCAGCCAAACTGATGCGTGACTTCTTCGTATTTAGCGAGCCTACCCTCCCAAATGAGCGACAATATCCAGTGCCAATGCTTGGTGTCAAATGTGCGGTGGTCCTGGCAGCGGATCGAATGTACCTAAGGAGATTCGAGATAGCGCGCGTGCGAGAGAGAGAGAGAGAGAGGGGGGAGATGAAAGCCAGCAAGACTGGTGCCAATTCAAGTTACATTCTCTTAAGACGGTGTTTCTGTAATGCCCATTTGCCGTTCAATAGGTACGATTATGTACCATTGCTTATCAGGCAAACAAGGCTGGGGAAGGGGAAAGGGTATGGGCTCAGACACATGTGAAAACCGCAATTTCATCAGATTAATCCCATTCGGTTGATTACAAGAAATTGATCACCACCTGTCCCTTAAATGGGACCAAACTCCGGCGCACAGCACGCCTTTCGCGCGCTGTTTATCGTGTCCACCGGTAGATGTCACTGGTGACGGATGCTAAAGCCTCCACGGAAAACACTATAAAAGGACTAATAGATCTCTCTCGATTATAACTCTTCTACCACAACTGGTGTAATAGCACCCGGCGCATTCAAAAATCGCAAAATTGGAGCTCTCTGAGGCTTCCCAATGTTCTAAAATCACATTTTAGGAGAAAAACAGCAAAAAGTGCTCAGATAAATGAGCTTTTCGCTAGTACTCAGACTCAATTAAAATTGCTGAAAATTTGCAGATTAGCTTTAAATTGAACAAGGACCAATAATTTCCCCCTTTCACCGGGATCCGTTTCCATCGACCCGGCCTAATGCATATTGACTATGCTAGGCTAGATGGTGGCCTTGACCTAACCTTAGGTCAGGTCATTTTTATGTTTTAACCTAGTATAGTCATATTATACATTATTTGATGATTCGCCGTAACGAAAGTAAGCGAATTGTGCCTAAAATGATTCTAGCTCAACTCTGGCAGACGCTAGAGTATAGAGACAGAGACATGTTGTAAGCTTTGTCTCGGGAGAGGTACCCCAGCGCTGATCGCGGGAAAAATCCCCAATGGCCCCCAGGGTCCCTCAGGGAGTCAGGAAATTTGGCGTGGGTGGAATCCGGTAGGAGGGATTTTGGGTCTCCAAAATCAGCTGAGGGGCCCGTGCCAGTTAAGGGGGCCCAGATAAGGGCCCCCAACGAGCTCATTTGACCTCAGTGCCAACACAGGATTCTCAAGACCAGCGTGGGGTGCCTACCTCTTTAAACGGTTTCTAAATAAGCTCAGGGACTCAAAATTGACACAGGGGTCCAATTTTCAACTCATGGGGCCCAGACACTCTGAGGGGACCCTGCAGCAGCTCAGAAGGCCCATAAAACTAATAGGGCCAGACTAGCTGGGTGCCTCGACGAACTATTGCCCAGATACGCACAACGGGCCCCAAACAAGCTGAAGGGATCTATATCAGTTAAACGAAAACGGTACCAACCCAGGGGACCCTGACCAGCTTAAGGGACACTAATCCAGCTTGGGGCTCAGAGCTCAGAGCTCCAACTTTTAGCTCAGAGGGCCCAGGATCTGTTGAGAGGGCCCTATATCAATAAAAGGGCCCCGAAAAGCTGAATAGGCTTCAGCGGCGACACATAGGTTTCCAGTTCAGTGTGAGGGCCTGGTTAACTAAAGCGGTCCCAGATCAGCTGAGGGGACTCGATATAAACTCAGAGAAGTCACCAAAAAACTCAGGGGCCCAGGCCCGCAGAGGTTCTGCGGCCTATGAGGCTCAGGTTAGCGTAAATCGGCTATTTCAGTATGGAGCAGTTGGCCAGGTTAACTGTGATAAGTGGAGGTGGTGGATACGACACCTCAGTTTTCGCCATGACCGAATATAACTGTATTATTTGCTCATCGTGCTTCAGTTAGTGTCAGTGGGTGCCTTCAGCATTTTCTACCAAGGTGCCAGTCGCTAGCTGGCCCGAAAATGCTTGATGGTAAACGTGAACATGTCCTCACTAAGAGGAAGCTTTCATGAAAATAAGCATTTACAAATCCTTTTTTAAACTCGTTTTACATTGACACTGGCCGCCTTTTGGGTGGTAAATTGGCCAGTGGCGGATCCAAGGGGGGGTGGGGGCAAAAAGGCATTTCCCTAAACGGAAAAGCTCGGGGCAACACTATGTTTTTGACCCCCAAAGCGATCGACCTCCTTTTTTCCCCTACTCCTTTTTAGTTTATAAGCAAGATTTTGGTGTTTCAACTCTCAACTTCAAACAGAACATAAGTTGATAAGATGTTCCTTGGCCTGTCCCCTCGAATCCGGTAATGTAAAAAACACTGAAGATTATATATTCGGGCACAGCCCTTCATCAGAATCATGGAGTAAATATCAATAATTCTCAGTTATAATATAGCCAGTCATAGTATAGCCAGCCTTGGATAAAGAGAAGTATCTCGAGCCCATAGTTTTTTTCACCCCGTGACGTTTTTTTTAGCTTTTCGCCTCAAACCCAAAATTCTACCGGCAAGTGATATTGGTAGCGCAGCTTTTTACTGCGTGACGTTTGTTTTTTTTTTTTTGCTTTTCGACTTTGGTCTGCCCCTCCCAAACCGACCGGCTAGATCCGCCACTGAAATTGGCGCCTCTCAGGTTCGGCGCCCCCCCAGGTTCGGCGCCCTCCGAGCCTGGGCCCCCCCCTTAACGAAATCCTAGATCCGTCACTGCTACAAGCAGCAGTACAAAAAGACAAAACTTGTTACTTCAACCTTTGAGTACATTCCGGACTGGATTTTACAGAGTTAAAAAATGTCTGAATTGCGATTCATGACTATGAATTGTAGAGGGTTTGCCTCACAACAAAAAAGACGAGATGTTGTCGATTTAAAAAAAAGTCTTCTTACGACCTAATCTTTTTACAGGATACTCACCTCACAAAACGATCAGTGCCGTACTTTGATCTTTTATGGAAAGGAAAATGTTATCATGCATGCAAGTCAAGCTTGAGTCGAGGTACTTCAATCCTTATCAAACATACATTGCCTCATGACATTTTATCGGAAACTGAAGGTACGAATGGTAACTTTAAGGCCATGAATTGTCAAATACGTGGAAACGTTTACTCCTTCATTAGTGTTTATGAACCAAATGAAGATAATCCGGATTTTTACGACGAATTGGAAGGATGCATGGATTCAATGGTACCTGAAAACCTAGTGATTGCTGGAGACTGGAATTTTGTTGTGGACCTTCAGAGAGATTTGAATTATTTCCGAGAAGGTAACATAAATGCAAAACGCCGTTTCCCTCAAGTCATTGAGAGATATAATCTGATGGATTTATGGCGTAATAGACACCCGTGTGAATATCAGTTCACTTGGCGTAAACCCAATCCCTTAAAATTTGGTCGACTGGACATGGTATTTACCAACAACGAACTGGCTAGACACATTGACCATTGTGAAATTGTTCCCGCATATAGAACTGATCACAGTACCGTTACGTGGTCTATCAAGGAGCGAAATCTCGAAAGGGGCCCGGGACTTTGGAAGTTTAATGAAAGCCTCCTTGACGACCCTCAATACATAACATGTATTAAAGACTGCATAAATGAGCAAGTTAGCCATTACGCACTTCCAATATATACTAATGAATTCCGATCGAACCCATTACATTTTTCTCAACTAGAATTTAGTATTGATATCAATCTTTTCTATGAAACTCTACTGATGATGATTAGGGGCCAAACAGTACAATATTCGAAGCGCAAAGCGCGGAGACAACGTAACGAAGAAACGAAAATTATGCCGGAAATTGAACGGTTAGAAAAGTTAGTTCCAAATGAATCTCCCGAAATTTACAACCATTTAGCAAGAGCAAAATACAGGCTGGAGGAAATACGAGCACCGAGAATTCAAGGCTTTATTACTCGATCCAGGGTAGCATGGCACGAAGAGGGGGAGAAGTGCTCGAAGTATTTTCTCAATCTTGAAAAAAGAAACTCGATACGAAAATCAATAAATTGTTTAAAGAAAGGAGACCAGCTTATCACTAATAATCGACTAATTTTAGAGGAGTTTACTAAGCATTTTTCAAAAAAAATACAAAGAAACCCATAATCTGTTAGAGGCCTCGGGTTTTCTACAAAATACAATTGAGAATAGATTAAGCCACCCTCAGCAAATAGAACTAGATAAGCCAGTCACTCTCATCGAGCTTACGCAGGCGTTGAACAGCATGAAAAAGGGCGTTCTCCAGGTGCTAATGGCTTTACAGCACCATTCTTTAAACAGTTCTGGGCCTTCCTTGGTCCTTTCCTGTTAAGAGTCCTGAACAACAACATAATGCAAGTGCATATGTGTAATTCATTTCGGGAAGGAATTGTTACTCTCATTCCAAAATCGGGTCAGGCAGAACATTCCCTGAAGGCATTTAGAGGCATATCCCTTTTGAACACAGATTTCAAAATTATTTCTACTGTCATTGCTAGCAGGTTTAAAAGCGTAATGGACACTCTTATCTCTCCGAGTCAGTCAGCATACATTAAAGGCCGATACCTAGGAGAAAATACGCGGCTGGTTTATGATGTGATTGATTACCTCAACAAGGAGGAGCAATCTGGCCTCATTCTTGCAGCTGATTTTGAGGCGGCGTTCGAGTCCGTTTCTTGGAGCTTCTTGAAAAAGGCTTTAGTATCCTACAACTTTGGACCGCAATTTAGATCACTTATTAGCTTATTGTACCTTAATTCAGGAAATTTTTCTAGAGTATTGCTGAATGGATTTCTAGGGGATAAAATATTTTTAAGTCAAGGTATTAGGCAGGGCAACCCAGCCAGCGGATATTTGTTCAACTTGGTAGTGGAACCTCTTGCTTCTCAGCTGAAAATGTCAACGCAATTCAGTGGAATCCAGATTGGAATCCGCAACGAATACGTTACCGAGATTCGCGTCTCCCAAAACGCTGATGATCTGATCACGTTTGTCAAAGCCGACGAGAACTCTTTGACAGCAGTTATCACAGAACTGACAAGGTTCTCACACTTTTCGAACCTCAGACTAAACGTAAGCAAAACGAAGTGCCTACCAATCGGGCCAATAAATGCAACACTGCAATAATACATTAGGCATCACCTTCGTGGACGAATTAAAGGTTCTGGGTATTAAGTTCAATAAAACAAATGATTCAGTAACTGAACATAACCTAAAAGAGAAAGTTGAGTCCAGTCTTCACGAGATCACACAGTGGAGGAGACGAAATTTAACATTGATGGGTAAAGTAACTGTAATTAAATCATTGTTGATGTCTAAACTGGTACATATTTTTATATCATTACCAACTCCTTCCCCAAACATGATTCAGCGACTCAACAAAATTTTTCATGATTTTCTTCGGAACAATAGAAGCGATCCAGTAAAACGTGCCAAATTATCACAAAAAAACAATGCATGATGGCCTACACGCCACAGACTTGCCCTCATTCATTAAAAGCTTAAAAGTCGGGTGGGTAAAACGCTTATATACCTCGGAACAGACATGGACGCTTCTCATTTGACGTAATTTGCCACCAGTGCAACAACTGCTTACCTACGGCGACATAAAGTTAAGAAAAGTTGTTAAGACAATTCAAAATCCATTTTGGTTGAACGTTTTAGAATCATGGGCAGAGTTCATTCAACTTTACAAACCTCCAGATGAGGATGTTCTCACCAGTAAACTATGGTTTTCTAATTTTACAAAGTTTAAAACCACGATTGTGAAGGATTGGGATGCTAAGGATCTTCGATTCATCGGCGATCTCGTAAATACTGATGCTGCAAGGCCTTTCACGCATGCCGAGCTGCAACGTATTTATAATATACCAATGACTTTTCTGTGTTACCAGTCATTGATTCGAGGACTACCTAGAAATGTACAAAACTGTGCGAATAGTCTGAAATTCCCTCAGCCAACGTTGCCATATCAGATTGCGCTTATTAGCAAAAATACAAACACGAACAAAATAGCGTACCGAGAATTTATTACCGATTTAAGAAAAAATATGAGCATTCCCATCAACTATGGATAAATCGATGGAGACAAGATGGCATAGAATCACCCTATGTTGGAAGTATGCTTGCCATATGTTTGACAACGAAGAGTACGTATTTGCAATCGTTTCATTTCAAAGTAATGTCGCGGATAACAGCTACAAATAGATACCTTCACTCTATAGGCAGAGCTGAATCTGCGTTATGCACCTTCTGTTGCGAATCCATTGAAACTATAGAGCACCTGTTTTGGTCATGCCCAAAGACCCAAATCTATATTAGAAATATCCAAAATCAGCTACGCGAGCAGTACAGTGTTACCTACCTTTTTCAGAAGCCAGACTGGTTTCTTACCTCCCTTGAAAGCGATAAACAAATTGATATTCTTATAGTGACGGTAGCCAAGTTGGTCGTATTCAAAGCCCGTTTAACTAAACGACAACCAGCAGTGGCACATTTTGTGCAGTATTTACGGTCAGAAGCCGAAAAAGAGGTGCGAGGAAGAAGGATAGAATCGGGAATTTTTACGAAAAATGGGGAGAGATGGGGAGATTGGCCCTCCACCAGTCATAGCTCTCTGATGGCCGCAAAATATCACTTGAAATTGAAAATAGCGTCCGGAGTGTACTTTGTCTTTGCATTGTTGGAATGTAACTCACAAAGTGCATGCTGTCACATACATATACACATTACACAAGTGCACACAAGCTGAAGCAATACGCGCATGCACGCACACACACACACCATACTCACCCACACACACGTCACACTTCCAGTCCTGCACACAGTCCATACCCATAGTTACACGTTCTTACCCATACCAACAACCAAACACACAAAATGTCACTCTCCAAATCACAGGCTCTCTCGCTCCTACGTAAGACGCGTGTAGCGATTCACTCAGGTGAAGTAAAGTGAGAGATGTAGGCGTAGCGCTGGAAGAGTGTTTTTGAGATGAAACTTGGTGTGGAAAATATACCTGAAAAAAGCCTGCACATGCACTGTCACTGCATGTTCCTGAGCAGCGGGCTGGAGCCCAACGCTCTACCAACTGAGCTACCGAGGCGGCAATATTATCCCATGCCAACTATCATAGTTGTTATCCCTGTCATTTTCCTTTGACCCTGTCATGACGCTCTTTCTCACCCTGACTGACTTGCTGGGATCGCATGCTAGGTGGACCGTATCAGGGGAAAGGTAACCAGCAAGGCAGTTGTTTTGGGGTACATTTTTCGGGGTCAAATAACCACAAAATTCCATTTTCTCGTCATAATGACCCGGAAATCGAGAAAATTGCATTCTTCATGCCTAGTTTTGCAAAGGAAAGAGTGTCCAGATCAGAAAATGCAAAAGGGTAAACCGACAATGAAATTCATTTTTACATCAGAAAAAATGTGTCCTGGACAAAAACATTAAAATTTATTTCCTCGCTGAGCCCTAACCACCACGCGCCATCCCAACCATCATTAACCGCAGACCTGAGCCGAGATTGGAGACCATGGCGGGCCCAGGCAACCAACGTCCGAGATTTCTTACGGAACCAAAGCTGGTAAACATCTCACAACCAGTGCAGATACCAGTCACGTCAGCATGCAGACCGCCACAGCCTCTGAAACCCAGCAGACCAAGAGTTTTGAGGGTGATCAACATCGATAGAATGACCTACCGAGTTCTGCAACGTACGAATGACGCGAAGCGACTACGAATAGCCCATCTGAATATTCGCTCGATTATGTCGACCGAGAAGATCGATAAGACACATCTTCTACTGGAAGATCACAAGCTGGACTGTTTGTGTTTGTCAGAAACATGGGTGAATAACGCGACGGCGGGAAACAGTTTGATGATCTTTCATGGATATAAGGTCTTTCGACGAGACCGTACCAATGCTAAACGAGGACGGGAAACCGCTCGTGGCGGAGGTGTAGCAATCATCGTCAAAGATGAGCTACTGCCACAAGTTCTGAAGGTAACCTCCGACGCAAAGAGTCAGTTGGAAACATTGTGGATTAAGGTCAGTGGCAAAGGAGCTAGAGCAGCTGTCATAGGAGTGGTGTATAGAGCACTGGACACTGCTGCCGATACCATCTCTGTGGACCTCAGGAACCAGCTGGAGGAGATCTTACTGATGGACAAGCCGACATTTTTCTTGGAGACGTAAACCTCGACATCCTTCACGCCGCTGAACCAGGTGTATCACAATACGTGATAATGATTAAAGACCTGAACCTGACACAGCTGATTAAACAACCGACCCATACCGCGGCGACACCCAGCCTTCTCGATCACATCATCAGCAATGTTTTGGACCTGCAGACACAATCAGAAGTAGTCGCTGTCAACATCAGTGACCACCATATGATTAAAGTAGAAGTACCTCATCGCATCAAACAAAAGCCGAGAGAAAGAACTGTACGCTCTACTAAAGACATATACTTCAACCACCTCCTCCAATCGAAATGGTCACCACTATATGCAGCGACAACTATTGACACCAAGTATGATGCATTTTTGGAGGTCTGGAATCGTAATATTGACCAACACTGTCCAGTGAAGACGGTACGCTTTCGACGCCCAGCCTACCCGTGGCTCACCGATAATTTGGAGCTGCAGGATTTGAAGCATCGCCGCAACGAAGCAAAACGTCCCGGCAAGGACGATGAATTTAAAGTCCTACCAAAAGATTTCGACAGTGTTGATCGCCACGCGCTCCGCCGTAGAAATATGCCGAATACCGGAACGAACCCTTTATTACGGCTCAAGTCCGTTTCTGACGGAACACCAACATGGTCAGCACGCTCCAGCATTCTGCACGATTGAGGCAAAGTATCGCAAACAATTACAATGTTTGTGTTGAACAGAAAGGGAAGATATATATATATATATATATATATATATATATATATATATATATATATATATATATCGGCCGTGGCCACATAACTAACCGTGGACCTTTCGTAAACACATGGCTAACACATACCGTGGAATTAAGGCGTTTTAGCACCGAGCGAGGATAGAAATACGCGTCAACGCCCCAACAAACCTACCAACTCATAATGCCTCCGGGGATCCAGCGGTAACAGCAGCCACTCCGAAAGCCCATGGCGGCAGCTCCTCACGGGCCGTCATCAGGCCACTGCCCTGCGCGCTGACGACGGTGCTACGCGCCCCCAAAACTGCACCATAACTGCCCGAACCTAAAAGACATGCGGCAGGTTACCTAACACATCAAATATCTATCCGAGTCTGAATGTTGAATTGAATAATCAGCGACATTACAACATAAGCGGTGTTCACTTAACAGGAAATTGCTACAAGGTCGCCAACCGATTACAATAGTCAACTTACTGGGCCAGAAGACTCCTAGGCGCACCCTCTCCCAACGGCGTCACAGAACGGAAAAAGGCCGCCGCCCCTCAGTTCCTGACCCAGGTCAGCGCCGGACGGGATGTCGTCAGAAGCGCGATTGACGTCACCCGAATCATCACTATCAACACTAACAGCCGGTGGAAAATATGGACGATACGGAAATTAGGCATCAAACAATAACAGAAGTGACCACCGTAACAATATCACCCGCATTTCCAGCACCCAACAAATGGAATATCACCACTAAAGCGACGGCAACCCCGCTTAGGCCGCTCACAGGTATCAGCACCTAGCGACCGTCACGAAAACTAACAGAACAAGCCGCCATGTCTCTAAAAAGGTGTCGCTCTAAGCACCAAAGCCATACAGGTATGAACGGGCGCTAACAGACAGGAAGCTCCGAAGAGCAAGGACGAATTTTTTGCCGTCGCATGGAATGAGGCTTCTAAGCTCACTTGGTGCAAACTTAATAAATTTGCGATGCAAAATAAACGACAGAAATCCGATACGACAATCGACAAAGACACGGCCAACGACTTCAACGAGTTTCTCGCCAACGTTGGAAGCCGAGTGGCAAAGCAAGTAGCTGCCTCAGCCAGCGAAACACTGCCTCAGCGTTTTCCTCGTGTGGTTGCTGACATGTTTCAGGTGCATTCTGTCACTCTACCCGAGCTCAGTTCTGCCCTCTACCGGATGAGCGACTCAAGAGCAGTCGGGAAGGACGGCGTGAGCATGGAGCTCTTAAAGAGGTGCTTCGCTGTCGTTGGACCCCATCTCCTTCATGTGATTAACCACTCCCTGACCACCGGGACAGTGCCTAGTCTCTGGAAAATTGCGACCGTGGTACCGATACATAAATCGGGAGATAGGACCGAACCATCCAACTACCGACCGGTCAATGTTCTGTGTGGTTGGGAAGCTGGCAAAGAAAGTTGTCACCACTCAGCTCCTAAAATATGTAACATCTCATCACATATTGTCTACATGCCAGTACGTGTACCAACCACGTCACGGCACTAAGGATGCTATGTTGGACATTGTGAGCTTCATCTCCAACAACATGGATGAAGGCCGTCTCACATCCCTATGCTCGACAGACCTTTCCAAGGCTTTCGATTGTGTGGACCACCGCAAGCTGATCGACAAGCTAGAGTGTAACGGAATTTCATCGCACTGGTTCTACGATTACTTCCTAAATAGAAAACAGAGCGTGAAAGGAGGCGACTCAGTAAGGAACGTCCCTGTTGGCGTAGTTCAAGGCAGTAACGTAGGCCCCATCATGTTCCTCCTGTTTACTAATGACCTTAGCTGCTACTTATCAGATGACTGTAAGATAGTTGCCTATGCTGATGAAACACAACTGCTCCACTCCGCTGCTCCGAACCATACTGATCTCGATCACCTGAAAGCGAGCATCGAAGAGGACCTAGTCATCGTCTCCAAGTGGTTCAAATCGAACGGCATGAAGCTGAATCCGAGCAAAACCGAATTCATTACATTTGGAATGCCTCATCAGACCAAACAAGCGACTAATTTTGAAGTCACTTTTGAAAATACAACGCTGAAATCTGCCCAAACAGTGCAAATTCTTGGAATAACTTTGGATAAGCATCTGACTGGGGAGCAGCAAACATCCATGGTCACAAAACGATGCTTTGGCTCACTTCTCTTCATCAACAAGCTGGCTCACACTCTCCCTCGGAAAACAACCAAAACGCTGGTAGAAGCCCTCGTGTATCCTCACATGCGGTACTGTCTGCCGTCCTGGGCACCAGTCACTGATCAGAACCGCCAAAGGATGAACAAGGTCGTGAACTTCGGGGTTCGAATCGTCACCGGCAAAAAGAAGTACGACCGAATCAGCGCAGCCAGGCGGGAGCTGGGGTGGCCAAGCTTTACCGAGCTCATTTCAACATGTGACACATCAGCCATTCATAAATTGGTTCACCTAACTGAAGGCCCACAGAAAAACAAGTATCTGATCAAGAAAAGGCATGAGGTATTATGCAGGACAACACGTGCATCAGCCGACACTACCATCATCCAAACTTCCAACACAAGACCACCAAATTTAGAAACAACACACAAGAGATTCCCGCACCCAGCCGTCAGAACTTGGAACACACTGCCTACAACTGCAAGACACACCAAGAACAGCTACAGTTTCAAACAGAAAATAAAGAAACTCATCCGACCCTAAATCATAATCTGTGTTACTGTGTCCATCCATTATCAGTAAAATCCATCACTTTTTATTCAATAATTATAATAATAGTCTGTCATCCATAATTAGCACAATCAATGTTAAACGATGATCTGTGCCACTGAGTTAAGTGTAAACGGAGATGTAATTGCCACGACAACGTGGGTATCTCTGAGAAAGCAAATAAATAAATAAATGATATTGGAGTGGTGGTGGAACGTTTGAGTGTCTTGGTGGTGTTTTAGGGCACGCCAGCTTCTTTGGCTGTGTCTCTACTAGTCTCTACTAGGGGTGGTTGAAAAGAAGTAATACTGGATATTGATGATGAGGGGTTTTTGAGATATTTGAAATGCATTTCGTAGTCCGTTCTACCTCTTAAAATGTTTAAGACAAGGCCAGAGATAGGAACCTTTTTAATTTTTCGAGTATATTTATTATTTGTGCATAGGGATTTCTTCAGACCGGATCGGCCTTTAATATAAACAATTGAACCGTATAATTAATTTGATATATTGAAACAAATTAAAACTTTGATTGAAACAATTGAAGCACTGGAGGAAAAGTTATTCAAAGGAGGTTTGCAAAAGGTAGGTAAGTTCAAACTTATTCAACATATTTACATACTGAGTCAACTTTTTTCGTCAACTCATTTGACTCGCTGTCTTCACAACTCAACTCAACTGAACCCATTGACATGGTGTGAATTGACTCAACTCAACTCAACTCACCTGCCTAATTTTTTTCGACTCAACTCAACTCAACTCAGAGTTGAACGAGTCGGAATTTGAGTTTCACTCTGCCTCCGACTCGCGAGTCGCACAACTCTGGTCTGGCGTGCTCCTCAGGGCTGTACCTGACAAGCCTCGTGTCGGTGATGTTGACCCGTCTGGCGTGCTCCTCAGGGCTGTACCTGACAATCGTCGTGTCGGTGGTTTTGACCCGTCTGGCGTGCTCCTCAGGGCTGTACCTGACAATCGTCGTGTCGGTGGTTTTGACCCGTCTGGCGTGCTCCTCAGGGCTGTACCTGACAATCGTCGTGTCGGTGGTTTTGACCCGTCTGGCGTGCTCCTCAGGGCTGTACCTGACAATCGTCGTGTCGGTGGTTTTGACCCGTCTGGCGTGCTCCTCAGGGCTGTACCTGACAATCGTCGTGTCGGTGGTTTTGACTCGTCTGGCGTGCTCCTCAGGGCTGTACCTGACAATCGTCGTGTCGGTGGTTTTGACCCGTCTGGCGTGCTCCTCAGGGCTGTACCTGACAATCGTCGTGTCGGTGGTTTTGACCCGTCTGGCGTGCTCCTCAGGGCTGTACCTGACAATCGTCGTGTCGGTGGTTTTGACTCGTCTGGCGTGCTCCTCAGGGCTGTACCTGACAAGCCTCGTGTCGGTGGTTTTGACTCGTCTGGCGTGCTCCTCAGGGCTGTACCTGACAATCGTCGTGTCGGTGGCGCTGACCCGTCTGGCGTGCTCCTCAGGGCTGTACCTGCCAATTGTCGTGTCGGTGGTTTTGACCCGTCTGGCGTGCTCCTCAGGGCTGTACCTGACAAGCCTCGTGTCGGTGGTTTTGACTCGTCTGGCGTGCTCCTCAGGGCTGTACCTGACAATCGTCGTGTCGGTGGCGCTGACCCGTCTGGCGTGCTCCTCAGGGCTGTACCTGACAATCGTCGTGTCGGTGGTTTTGACCCGTCTGGCGTGCTCCTCAGGGCTGTACCTGACAATCGTCGTGTCGGTGGCGCTGACCCGTCTGGCGTGCTGCTCAGGGCTGTACCTGACAATCGTCGTGTCGGTGGCGCTGACCCGTCTGGCGTGCTGCTCAGGGCTGTACCTGACAATCGTCGTGTCGGTGGCGCTGACCCGTCTGGCGTGCTGCTCAGGGCTGTACCTGACGGACCTGGTGTACGTGGACATGGCGCACCCCCAGTCGGGCGGGCTGGAGTCGGGCCAGCGGCGCAACCTGATGAACAACATTCTGCGCACCATCTCCGAGTTCCAGCAGTCGGACTACACCCAGCTGCCGCTGAACCCCCGCGTCAGCTCCTACCTGGCCGCCGTCCGCTACATCGACGAGCTGCAGAAGTTCATCGACGAGGACAACTATAAGTGAGTGCCCGCCGGAGTGTGGGCAGATGCGCTGGTGATCTGTCGACTTCGACGGAAATTGGGTATATGTTTAGCTCCGCCGAGAGAAAAAGGCTTGATCGGAGGGTATTGCACTGACTTCTGCGTAACTTCTGTTAACTGTCATACAGCCACAGTGTTCAGCACTGGGTCCTTGGCTCGGGAGGAAGGCGTATCATTTACCTAAATACATCCACTGAGCTGTTAAGTATAGGTGAAAGGTCTTTCAAAGGAAGGAAGTGAACCTCAGGTATTTTGTTCATACTTAACATTATTTCGTTTAGGGACTCAAATACTCCTCACTAGTCTAACTATGACAATTTCGAAACCAATCAGTCGTGCCATTAAGCATTACACTTGTAAATAATACAAGACATTTTCTTTTAAGAGACTTCCTCCCTTGACTTTCTAGTCGCAAGGCCAACACTGGGCGGCCTGTATCGCCATCTGGTGCCTGCAGATTACCATTCGCTGCGATGTATACGCCGGGGTGTATGCGGGAACGCGTCTTCGGCTGCGCCGTGTGCATGTCTGTTTGTACGTGTCTGCAGGTGTGGTTGCGTGTTTGTGCGGGCTCCCCTCACCCGTGCCCGCCGTGTCTGCCTGTGGCAGGCTGTCGGTGCAGCTGGAGCCGCAGACCCAGTCGCCAGCCCAGTCCAGCTCCAGCAGGGAGTCGGTGGAAGACCGCGGCGCGGGAGTGGAGTCGCCGGCGCGCCACGCCGCCGCCCACGCCCACCGCCGCGCCGTCAGCCTCGGCGTCAAGTGAGTACCCACCGGGCACCGGTCAGACGGCGGGTGTGTGTGTGCGGGCTTGGCCCCCGATGGCGGTCCTGGGCTAGCAACCAGAGCGTGTTATGGAGCTGCCATAGCTGTTTTGTCGTGACTGAATTCTTACGCGCACGCACTTACGCTTAAAATGTGGGAAGGTTGCACTCGCGAAATTGTTAGAGTCGAAGGTAGATGTAACCTTCCGTCCGATTCGTTCCAGTCCGCCCATTGCTTTATCAGACTCCTTGCTCTCAACGCTTTAAATTTGGTTATTCCTTACCCAAAGTTCCAGATAGTGTCTGTAAGTCTGTGGATGCCTTTCTTATCAGGTGTCGAACGTCAACTGGTTTCGTTTCAGGGTTACGTAAACACTGATAAAACGATTGTAGTATGATAAACTCTTATGACAGGCAACGGGTACTACGGCTCTATCATGCTGAAAGCTTATCAGGCCTGAAAGCTTTTTATAGCCTTGCTTATCTAAGACAGGAGGACCTCGGATTTAGAGTCGTCCCAGCCCACAGCCCAATACATAAGTATGTCCCAACTGCATGCTCAGATTTCTCTCTACTTATGGTGAGTGGACGTGTTTCGTGTGCAGTTTATTCATTAAGATCGTAGATGGAATAGTTATTGGAGTAAATGCTACTATTTTGTGCAATGTTTTCTCTGACCGTTGGAAACACTTGCACACGTTTAATATAAGATGCATGTATGTGCATTCACATTATGTACTGGGTGGGGGCGAGTCGATCTTGGGCCTACGCTTGTGCTTGTGTCATATGCGGATCCAGGATTTCCGATCGGGGGGGGCACTTAATCAAGTCATTATTTGGACGGGGGAGCGCTGTTTTGGGATGGCATGGCTTATTAGGGGCACCGAATGCTATCTCTGGGTCGTGGATACTTGCATGGGGGAGGATGTTTCAAGGGATGCTGAGGACTTTTCAGGGGGTACCCAGGCTGGATCGGGAGAGGGGCACGTGCCCCCTGCCCTCCCCCTTTGATCGGGCTGCGGTTTGGGAGTGGTCATCTAGGTCTTTACATCTAGGTGCGTTTGCTCATTAGGTAGACCCTCCGCAGGTTGGTCGGTGCTAGGCGCGTGTTGAGAGCCGTGTGTGCGTCAGGGCGCGTAGTGCGAACCTGTCGCGTGCGTGAGTATATATTTATGCGTAAGGTGTCCGGGCGCAGAGTGTGACCGTGTCACGTGCGTTCGTGCGCAGTTTGTATGCAGTTTGTATGTGCGTGCGTCAGGATGCGAACTATGAGCCTACTGCGTGCGTATGTATATCCATGTGTGTGTTTCAGGGCGCGGAGTGTGAGTCTGTCGCGTGTGCGCGTGTGTGTGTGTGTCCGTCAATGTGCGGGGCATGAGCCCGCCCGCGTGCGTGCGTGTGTATGTGTGTCCGTCAGTGTGCGGGGCATGAGCCCGCCCGCGTGCGTGCGTGTGTATGTGTGTCCGTCAGTGTGCGGGGTATGAGCCCGCCCGCGTGCGTGCGTGTGTATGTGTGTCCGTCAATGTGCGGGGCATGAGCCCGCCCGCGTGCGTGCGTGTGTATGTGTGTCCGTCAGTGTGCGGGGTATGAGCCCGCCCGTGTGCGTGTGTGTATATCGGGGTGTGTGCGCCAGGGCGCGGAGTATGAGCCTGCCGCGGGCCGGGCTGCGGCATCTGCCCGCCTGCGTGTGCGGCCAGAACCACCACATGGCGCGGGGGTGAGTGCAGGCGGCGCGCGCTGCCGCCGCTCTTACCACCTCTCTCCACGCTCGTTTTCAGCCCAGTCTCTCTGATGCTATGATCGGATGTCTTGACAACACTGTGGTCTCTTTGGATGTCGAACTTGCCTGTATTTTGACTCGCTGTTCTGGTTCGTGGTGATGATACCATCAGATCTCTACGTAGTTAGTCTGAATGCATCTGTTTTAATCGCGCTCCACAGTTCTCCGAAGCGTTTAAAGGGAATGTAATTGAACACGCGCAGTGGAGGGGAGGGGTTCTAAAGTGCCCTCACCTTTTTTCGAGATGATCGTAGAACTTTTCGGGTAGAAAGTGCTGCTTGGCTACATTGGATAGAATTACTAGCGCGTCGATTCCGGTCGAATTCTTTTCACTATACGCTTTCAAAGTCCGACCTTCATTTGCAGATCGCCACAATCGTGGGGACTTACCAGTTCACCTGCATTGTAGACCGATTGGTGGCGTGATGACGTCCTTTAATCGGGAGTATATGTTCAGGTCACCTCACATGAAGGTTAAGGTCGTACCACCATTTTCAAGATCAAGATCCCTAGTGCTTCCTGTCAGAATACGTCACCTAATATGACGTTCATTATCTTATGACGCCCTTGTTAAAGGGAATGTGGCACTTCCATAACGCGATTTTAACTGAGATAGGCAAGTTGTAAAGTCGGAAAACCCGGTACTAATATATCATTTGTCATGGAACTCGAGATTTCCCCAGAAAAACATATAAAACCTACCTGAAATGTACACCTCATGTACCCTTAGCAGGAAGCCACAGTTGTCATGGCTGTTGGTGTGACGATATATGCTGACGTCACGATGAGTATCAGCCAATCGAAGGCCTTGAAGAGTATTGAATATGGTAGTGGTTGCTAGATCATGACATCATCCACAGGGAGATGATTATTTCTTTCCCTACAAGAATATTTTAAAAATCAAAATATTGAGCTTATTGTACATTCTTCAGAGAAATCAGGGACGCTTCCATGATTTTAGGCTAGAAGGACCCCTAATTACACTAAATTCCAGAATTCGACCAAGGTGCCACATTCCCTTTAAGGTTACTCAATGTTGAGGTTGAGGTCAAATGTCATGGTCAAGTTCAAACCCTTATCTCCCACCCAACGGTGACTCTAGGGCTAGTTATATTGCTCATACATTACGGGAAATATATCACGTTGTGACGTCACTGTAGGTCAATGGCCCTGAATGACTTGACCTCAAAATTTTGGAGGTCGTTGTATGGTACCTTCCCTCCATGACCTTTATCCTCTTTCAGCAGGCATGCGACTTTTATTCCGCTTAATCACGGTATTTCCAATAGGTGAATGACGTTTTTTACCTTAAAGATATTGACTAGGTCAGTGAAAGATCGCTATGATGTAGATTACTAAACCCCCTCACGTACCCTCAAACGTGCTTTAGCCGAACCCTCTTTTAGATGGGAGGGGTGCACTTCGGGGCCCCCTACGCAGCGCGTTGACGCGAGACCCGCCTCCACTGCGCGTGTTAAAAGGATGTTCTGTATGTTTCCGGCATTCCATTGCCTCCTGGTATATGGTATGTCTGTCTTATCTGTGAATTGAGTGTGGCTGACAGTTGTCCGTTAGATAGGGAATGATTGGGTCGTTTGTTCTGGGTATATAGTGGCATGACCGCATGTGTTACCGACAATTTCCTGTCACGGCACCGCCGCACGGTTCACGATGTGCGGCATCTGGAGGGGCAGCGGGACGGCCTAATTCGCAGAAGCTACCACTCGGACCTGGAATTGTTGTCTATTGACCTACCCAGAACTGGCATCTATGACTGGAAAGTAATTGACTGTTTTACTGGTATCTATTCCTCGTCTCAGAACGCTGCGTTGATGTCTTGACAAAAATTCACGGCCTCTAACCCTTGATGAAAACCCGTCTGCTCTTGCTTTTGAAAATTCCTTCTTTTTTTGCTTACGAGCTGAAGGCCTCTGTGCAGTTTTTTAATGCGATTGCTTCCGCACTGACGATTTTTGTTTATACGTCACTAATCGGAATAAGCTATGCGTACGAGCCACGCGGCGTGGCAACGCCAGCGGCCTGTAATCCAGTGGCTGTGAGCGCTGACGGACGGTACCGACGGCAGCGCGGCGGCGGCGGCCGGCGGCGCGCGCCGACATCTGCTGGACGACTCGGTGCTCAGCGCCGGTGACTCGCTCTGCACCTCGCTGTACCTGCCCGACAGCAGCGCCGCCCCGCGGCTGCCCGGCGACGACGACTCGGCGGCCGCGTTGCCCATGCTGTGAGCCGTACCCGCTACACACGCGCGCCCTCTGCTCCATTCGCTTTCTGCTTTTTACCGCAGCTCACGTGGGATAACGTGACTTTCCATGTTGGTGTGTAGATAATGCTGCCTCATTTTGATACAGGTATGGTTTTTATTTCATTTTTTAGCTGTCCACTTGGCCTTATTGTTTTCTGTGATTAGCATTAATGAGATTGATAGAACAGTCTCACTATGCCGTGACCTGTGCGGGTGCTTGTAGTCTGACCACCAGCACAGTGACCTGTGGTCTGGCCACTAGCACCCACCTCCCCCTCTGGACCTCTGCAGTGACCTGTGGTCTGACCACAAGCACCCACCTCTCCCCTCTGGACCTCTGCCGTGGCCTGTGCGGGCGCCTGTGGTCTCACCACCAGCACCCACCTTGTCTCCCCTCTGACGGACCTGTGGCTCACCCATTTCCCCTCTGACGTGACCTGTGGTCTCACCACCAGCACCCACCTTGTCTTCCCTCTGACCCTCTGCCGTGACCTGTGGTCTCACCACCAGCACCCACCTTGTCTCCCCTCTGACCCTCTGCCGTGACATGTGGTCTAACCACAAGCACCCACCTCTCCCCTCCGGCCCTTTGCCGTGGCCTGTGGTCTGACCATCAGCATCCTTTTCGTCCCTCTGTGCCTCCGTCGTGCTGCCGTGACCTTTGCGGGCGCCTGTGGTCTGACCACTAGTTGCGGCCGGCAGGGCCAGTGAGGGCGATGACCTGGAGGCGGTGGAGGCCGGCGCTGTCTGTACCCTGCAGGGCTGCCTGCGCCGCAAGACGCTGCTCAAGTCGGGCCGGCGGCCACCTGTGGCCACCTGGCAACGCTACTGGGTCCAGCTCTGGTCCCAGAGTCTAGTCTACTTCAGCTGCAAGAAGATCAAATGGTAGGCCAGACTGCTGACGTGCCCGGCGGCAACTGGAGGAAGTGTTTTGATGTAAGGCGTTGGCACGAGCTAGTTTGCCTTATCAATGTAATTGTAAGCAGCAGCAGAAGCAGCAGCAGCAGTGACTCAGTTTCATGGGCAGTTAAAGTACAACAAACTTTTTTACTGGAAGTTCAGCGTTAGCTAGTGGTAGGACGTGGGTGATACGTGATTGTACGAAGTGCGTCTGAGATCTCCTGGTCGTTGCGCGGCAGCACGGAGAGGAGCGACTTCAAGTCGGAGCCGTGCAAGATGCACTCAGTGCGCCACTGGTCGGTGCACGTGGACGACGTCTCGTGGCTCAAGGACACCTTCATCTTGCAGAACCCCGCCTCAGGTAAGACGGTGACATTCTGGACGATCTCTATCAAAAACAATCGATGTTTCTTTGCGCGTGTGCTGATGCCATAAGTGACGCTGATTCCTGCTTTCTTTTTAATTTGCGAGTTTCTAGTTGTTGGAACGCCAATGAAGGAGGCGGCAGACGGAGAACTCGCCGTGTCTTTGTTGCCTGGCGGTGTCCCGGCATTGACGGTGGCCGCTCGCCGGCAGGTGACATGTACAAATTCCGCGCGTCTAGTCAGGGCAAGGCTGAGGAGTGGGTGAAGCAGCTGCACGACGCTGCCGTGGGCCTGAGGCCGCAGCCGCTGCCGGCTAACCTCATCAGCTTCGAATGACCTAGCTAGCCGGGCGGACGCCGCCCTGAACCTTCTCCCGGCCAGTATCTCAGGAGGCTCCCCCGGCCGCAGACATCGACTCGCACGGGCTGTGGCGGCCCCGCACCGCGCGGGCCTCGTGATTCTAGTCGGCGGCAACACTGCTCAACCGGACGTGCGGCCCTAGTGACGCCGCGTCTCCGCCTGTGTTCTAACCGGGCGGCCCGCTGAGATTTCGCGCAATAATAGCGTGCCGTCGCTCCGTCTGCCGCGCCAGCCACCCTACCCTCGTTTTGTTACCTGCATGTCTGCTGGTAGAGTCGCGTTCGTTGGTTTCGGAGGAGCGCGTGCGGTACAGAGGCGGGAGTTACGCGCGTTTTCTGCCCGGGCTCCGGGCGCGCCAAAGTGGCGGCGGCAGTGCTGACGGCTCCCGATTACCAATCGTGTGTTCGGCTGGACATATTCCGTCTCCAGAGTGGATATGTTCGCGCTGCGACGGCCGTGTCGTCGGCCGTTTTAACGATATTTGTATGATCTCATTTTACCAATGCGAATCGTTCTTGTCCGGTTTTGCTGCATGTATGCGTGATGTGCCTTTGTGCTGCCCGTAACAGAATCGCTGGTCCCTCACCATTGTTTGACAGGGTTGCTGATAACATGTTCGCTGTTGCTACTTTCCAGAGCCGTGCGTAACAGTGCGACTGAAGTCCACTTGGTGGGTCAGTCAGTAGCTGCTGTTTAGGTTCTGACGCAGCGGCAGGGATCTATTCAAGCCTCGCGCATCCTTTTATGATCAATCAAAATTCCAGGGACAGCCCCTTGTGGGCTGACCTTTGGGATGTGGCATTACGTGACCGGATTGTTTATTTATGACAAGAGACGACCCGGCGGTGTAGTGTGAACCTGTGTGCGGTAATTTACCGAAAACTTTCATAACTGCAGACTTCCTACTAAACAATGAACTAATCGTGCGTTCTCGTTTTTACTGGGAATACACGATCCGCTTGTCACTTGTATTTCGTTACGTCGATTAATGACGAGTCCGGAACTTTAACGGTATCATAGGCCCAGATTTCAAGGCAAAAGTTCAATCAGCATTGGACGATGAGTTGGACGCTTCTTAACTCCCATGACGACCCACACGCAAGTATATATCGTCGGAAACAGCCCGCTTTTGAATACGTCACTTGTGTTCGCAGCACCCTGTACTTATATTGCAAGTCTACGCGCCAAATCCAGCGTAGCATCAGCAACAGCCGATGCCAGCCTCTCAGCCGGCGCGTAGTCCAATGCAGCTAGAGCTATTTTTGGGTAAAGCGGTTTTGAGACATGGAGTGCTTTTTTGTTTTGCATCATGGAGTGCTTTTGGGCGTCCTCGGGTTAGTTAGATGTTTTTCAGACTCGGAAGTGTCGAAGTTACTTCCACTTATGACATGGAGCCAGGGGTGGGCGATCCAACGCGGGCTACCAGTTACATGTGGGCGGTTTGGCGCTAGTCGCTTCCCGGTTACTCTTTCTAAAATAGACAAGTGATACTCAATAAATCCACCTCAATTTTCACCTTTTCCATGCGCATAGGCAACAGCTTGTGTAATCTATTTCTCCATGATCACCCAGGTCTGTCACTGTTTTCTTGTTATACGCTTTATATTTCTAGTCCGGGGGTGCCGGTAATGGTCGGCTGCGTGCCCCTTAAAGGTCTTAGGTTAGCCTTAAAAAAGATGACCGCGCAGTGAAAAATAAAAACAGCTCACTCTGCTGTGTACAGAAATTCGTGTTATTTCATACATATTAAACGTTTCTAAAAAATCACATTCCATTCATTATT
The DNA here is from genome assembly GCA_034440635.1 of Lepas anatifera. Lineage (NCBI taxonomy): Eukaryota > Metazoa > Arthropoda > Thecostraca > Lepadidae > Lepas > Lepas anatifera. The sequence continues at coordinate 112,955 of JAOTON010000331.1, forward strand.
TCGCAAATGAAGTATTCAAGAACGGCGTTGTGTAAGGCGTCCTATTTGTTTACTGCGACCGCACGGGAGATGGTGCCTTCCATGTCATAATTATCTTATCTGAACCCGGCCCAGGCCCAGCCTTCAATAGGCCCCAGGACTTCAATAGGACCTGTGAAACCTGCTCCGTCAATAAGACGACAGTAATAACTCCTTCCCTGAGGTTGAATTCCAACGCGCGGAAGTTAAATGAATAGACGTTCGAATACTTGAACCTATACAGGGCCTTGACTAGAGCACTTTGGCCGGCGACGACGCGCCGGGCGATAGGCTGATCCGTTGACTGTCAAAACAGGGATTTCCTTACGTCGCCCGATTTTGTCTGAACAGTTCATGATCCTGGGCGCCTTTTCAAGCTGTCACAATAACGTGATCTGTCTCTGGGGCCTGACCCCGCTGCTCATCACAGTCTCATAAAGAACAAGCAGTTAGACCCCTTTCTAGGATCACCTACTGGTAGCTTATCTAGCGCCACGGACCGCGCTTCAGTACCACGATCACAAGCCGCCTCAGCTGACCAAGGGTATAGTGAAATCAAACTCACATTGATAGCCACGAACATCGTACGCGCTTTAATATATATATATATATATATATATATATATATATATATATATATATTGGCATCGTGCAGATCAAAGCCAGAACAAAACCCAGCGCAACATGCACCATGACCGGAGTATTGTTGAGTGCTGCTAATTAGTACAAACAGCCGCAGCGGCCCCAGAATTATGGGTAAATCACGGCGGATTGAGACCGGACCTACGAGGGAATGACGGGGCAAGGCCGCCGCGGTGGATATGGTTGGTAGCTGGCGATATGGTGGCGGTGTACGTCCGTATGGCACAACGAGGGCCGACGCAGTACACAATATTGCACATCTTAGTCAACACCAGATTTGCACTGAACGCAGGCCAGCATGTCGGTAAAACGCCGGTGTTGGTACAAACGCGACAGTCGAAACACAATCAACACGGAGATGTTCGTGGGCGGTTGTTCCGTAATTATGGATTAACCGTCGGCGCCCCATATTTAAACCAATAGCAAACCCGGAATATAACAGCCTCATTGAATATTTGTATTTCGTCCGAAGTATGCAAAGTAGTAGTGTGTTTCCTGATAATTTTTCCCAAATACAGATCAGACAAGGAAACCTTATAGGTAGGAAAGTCAAACAAACTTGCTTTGTGCTGTTCACAACTGCAATGACAATGTCTCCAATGTAGATCATGATAATGAAAATGCTCCATTCGTTGAATACCTCGAGGAACTTGAAGAAGCATTTCATGAATTGGAAAAACACTGCTCCCATATTAAGTACTACGGCCCGAGGGGCGGTTATGCTTAGTCAGGTTGCATCTTTCAACATACACAGTAACAATGAAAACTAAAAACGTCGATTTCCAGGTGAAATCTTAGTCCCGACGCTCTGCGGTAAACTTTAAGCCGGCATTTCTGAAGCTGTACAGCTTAATCTCTGGTAAAAATACTTCCAAAACGCTAGTGAATCAGGAACATTTCAGATCCGTGCCATTGAGTCCGTGCGGATTTGTTGGTTCTGAGACATAAAACACATCCGTCCACTACGACCAACCCAGGGGCATAACACTGATATTGTAAACCCAACTCATGCAATCGGACTGCATCCCTCCGCTGTCGGCCCATTCATAACGAACCGTCCCCTCCCGTAGCGGTTTTGACCCTTACATGACTAGAAATAGATTCGATACAACATGCGCCTGCATATTTCCCCTCAAGCGCGCGTCCCCACTGCTATAAATGCCCCCTTAAGTAGCCATCCGCTGATCTACACTACACTACGAAGATCAAAAGCTAGAGCTGGCCCGTCAAATAGAGAAGATCAGCACACCGGCGACCAGTAAAAACCAGCGTCATCCACGCTGGTGGGGACAGGACGGCGGCAACGGCAGAGCGTAGAAAACACCACCTGCTACGCTACTTCCGTGGAAAATGAGGCACTGCTCAGGCTGGGTCTCCCGCATCTGTCGCTGCAGATGTAGCAGGCCCGCCTTCGGCCGCCCCAGTTGGTTTGAGGGCCACTGGGAGCCGATTCGGCGCCTCGTCTCTTCTGCTCGCCCACACACTGGCCGTTTAACCCGCGCCCCACCGGGGGTCCGGCGCCACCTTCGCCCCACCGGGGGGCCATCGATGGCCTCCCCTCTAACTCCGAAAATATGGGCGTTAGCGCAAATCTGCAAAGTGCAATAGAAAGCTCGCGTGAATTCAGTAAGAAATTACTTCGCATGTTTTAGTGCTCGGGTCAATGGTTTGACCTCCAGAGGTCAAATTAAGTCAAGATCGGCTATTTTCACTCAAATATGCAATGATTAAGCAAACTAGTCATAACTCTTATGTCATTAGAGCTATTGAGGCCTGGTAAAGTTCATTTGATAGGAAATTGCCAGTACTTTTTCCGCTATGTGGAACGTAAAGACCTCCCGCCAGTGGTTTGACCCCCAGACGTCACCTCGTGACCTAATATGACCTGAGGTCACGAAAGGTCACAAAGTAACCTTGCTGTATATCAAATGAAAGCCAGTGACAAGACAAACACGATGGTGTTTGTTTCACCGCTGTAGCTTAATTAGGTCAAAAGTTATTGTCAAAATACTGTTTTTGACCTCTGGTGACCTTGGATGACCTTGAAAAAGTCAAAGGTTAAATATGACCCCTGGGATCCGTGAAAGGGTGTCCAAAAACGCTGTTCTGAGCAGTCTGAGTATTTGCAATCATTTTTGTGGCTTTTATATCATGAAACAGGTTTTCCCATGCTTTTCCAATGGGAGAGGTCGCCTCGTGACCTGACCTCAGGGCACGAAATCGAAAAATCCCGGATATACTCCTTGTAGACCCTAGAGGGGTCATGAAGTGTAGGAAGTTTCAAATCGATCGACATTGAAATGTAGCTCTTACAGAGCTCTAAAGTTGAAGTGAGGTGACCTTGGTTGACCTCGTCTGGTGACCTGACCTTGGGTGACCCGGGGTAAAAAATTTCAGGGATGATGGGAAAATGATGCAGTGAGAGGTAGAGCCCTCAACCGCGGTGCTGCGCCTCGTCGTTTTTCTGCTATCCCGGAAAAACTTTAGGGGGGCCATCGATGGCCCCCGGTGGGGCGAGGGTTAAAAGCCGCGGGCGAATGCCGTCACACCGAGAGAGTAACTTGGCGATATATATGGTATGCAGTTAGCTCCGCTAATAACCTGGAAAACATCAAACGTGCGCAAATCACGCATCCAGCCAGGCGTCCTTTCAGTTACAATCTAGCACAATGCAATCGTAGACACACATCCCGGGCATATATGTGTATGAGGGGTAGGGTAATGTGGGTAAGGGAGGGGGGCAGACCACCCACAATAATATTTACCCAAAGTAAGGTCCAACCTAGAATTTTCGGTGGTGGATTTAAGTCCGCAACAGAAATGAGAGCTGACATACGTTCACAGGTGAAGATCTGTCCTTTTGCCACGCTCCGGCACGGGGTTCCGCGCAACTCAAGTTCAGGCACGGGATAGGTACCTACCCCCTACTATCTCACCAATGATGATTGGTGTTTTAGGGCACGCCAGCTTCTTTGGCTATACGTGCCCGGCCTTGTCAGGTTAGTTCAGTTCAAAACTATCCTGGTTAGCTAGGAATTGTCCAACCATGATAGGTAGCGAAGAGCACAAGGCAGCGTCAGACAGTCCATCTTGATCGCTTTCAGACAATACTTTACACAATTTTTGGTCAGGCTGATATTGAGGTCACTACAGGTCAAAGTATGTTCTCATAGGAATACAATGGAAACTTGTCTTTTTCGGAACGGCTGACATTAAACCCATAGAAAATATATAAAGATCGTCAGAATCCTCTCTTCAAGCCCGATCGCATGATGTATCTTATGACAATCTCATATTAAATCATAAAATTGATCTGGCCTGACCTATGGTCAGGTCAAGATCATTGCATGCCACAATTCGGATCATTCGAACAGCAGTAGTAAGCCAGACACGATAACGTCAAAATAAACGCCATATCACCATTTTCTTAACATTTATCGAATTTAAACCCATTTACCCACACATTTACAATGGAGAGGTCATGACCCTGCTCTTCTTTCGATCTGAAAGTCACCCCTGACCTGGCGCCAGGTTATCGATATAAACAATCCTGTTACAACATCTTTTATCGATGACCTTACTACGTGATGTGACTTTCAGATCAAAATATTAGGTTTGCTCTTAATGCTATAATATGTAGGTGACTTTCAGATCAAAAGATTAAGTTTGCTCTTAATGCTACAATATAAACACTTTTGGATTAGGTCAGTTGACCTGACCTTTAAGATCTGGACCCCAAAATTTTGTCAAAATTGCAAAAAGATACGGCAGCAGGCATGCCAAGTAAAGCTGCGCTACGCGCCGCCGTTGTGTATTTGTTTTTGTTTTTTTTTGCTCTCTGCCAGAAATCTCAGGTGACAAGGGTTGGTATCTACCCCCGTACCGGTGCGTGTTAAAGTTGTGCTGTAAATGCATATGTCTGCTGATCAATAAACAAATAAGTCTTCCCACAACCAAAAGCGCAACAACTATGTCACTGCGTCTGGAAAAGAACAGTAAGGATATGGAGGGGCATGGTACTGAAACACCCGCTCTTTCATATTCCACCATCCCCTACTATTACTTACTAGTATCCAGCGGATTTAATTCCACTTCAAACTTTGTAGTTAAGTCCCCAGAGCGTCGGCACGTCCTCTGTCCTCCCTTCCCACGAGCTAAGCCTCACGTGGCAAGCATTGGTGTGCTCAGGACGACTGATATCGACCGTGATGATTCCACTGCTGTTGACATCAGGACATTTAGCAATGCTCCCATCCATGATGCAGCAAAACCCAGAGCTCTCCTGTGATGTGACATCAATACCACCAGTTCACAGCTACTTAGGGAGTCCACCATCGCCACACCGCAACGCTCAACAAAGCTACTAGACACCATATCACAGGCATGTAATGCCTTCAGGCTAGGCTGCCCATCGCCCACATTCCGAGCTTTCACGTGATAGAAGGCCTTCGCATAAGGTCAAACATTGGCTAGACGACCGTCTCCCGATTGACTTTAGCAAAGGCTTCAGTATCCGTACAGTTAGCCCAACTGAGCCAGGCTCCATTGTGTCCCTCCATCCACAGTGTGGTAGTTCCCCTCGCTCCTCCCTTCTGCCGCAGTGTTCCCAGGCACGTGTTTGAGCCGACACCGCCAGCTTCCGGCGGGAAGCCAGGCAATTCCGGTACAGCAGCGGGCGTCCGCTCGGTAACAGCCACATGTACTGACGGTCGACAGCGGTACCCACCGGACCACGTCGGCTGAACCCCAGTCACCACAGGCCACTGTCCTACCGCCCAGATAAGTCACCTCCGCTGGGGTATGTTCGCCAGGTACCGACCGAAAGCGCTCTGGGCGACGATGTGGACCAGCGATAGTCGGGGCCGGCCCGAGAACTCACAAAGTGCTCTGCCCAACACCGGCCGATGTCCGGCGGTGCCACCTACACTACGCTATTGTCTGCAGGGAGTCCGAGCTCCCGGCCCGGCGCTGCGGCTGGGTCCCGCGGGAGGGCTCCGCCTCAGTACGCCATCAGGAGCGCGCCCTCTCTATCGCCGAGGTGATCACCAGCTTCTGCAGGATAGCTTGCCGGCACATGGGGCAGTTCTGGAGCGGGCCGGCGCAGTCGCGGCACGCGCACAGGTGGCCGCAGTTGAGGAACACCACCTCCGTCTGCGTGGGGAGCGATAGGTCACGGCGCCGTATGAACTGCGTTGTCGGTGCACCCTAAAGCCCCCGCACCGCGCTTACAGGCACATGCTCAGAAAGCGGGCGAGAGCAATCTGTCTCACTAGGGGCATCCACTTTGAGATACTAAATGGTGGTACCAAGTCAATGACCCCTAAACAATGGCTCACGAGCCCATTTAGGGTCACAGTGCCATTCTGCGGGGATAAAAAAGTCTGTGAAATTGAACCATGAATGCTACGCCATAGCAGCTCTGGTACAGCCAGCATTGATCACTGACAGATTCATGGCACCTTAGCTCCAGCATGCTTTTATAAATATATCTCAGGTTTACGAACTGCCAACGTTAGGAGGAGCTTGTTATTTTCTGGACGCAGAACCATAAAATGTGTTATTGCAATGCCCATTTGGGACCATATTGTTGAAAAATGTATCCTTTCCCCAGCAGAAGACTGCACTGTACGTATGAGCGCGTTACGCGGGGAACCAGGTCACCAGACACCGTCTGCACCGGCACTGCGGTCAGCCGCCGCACCGCGTCGCCTCACCTTGCGGTCCAGGCAGACGACGCACTCCAGCTCCGTGTGTGTGCTGCGGAACGTGGCCGTCTCATCGATGACACCCTCCCCGGCCGCAGCCGCACCCTGCCGGCAGGCACAGGCTGCTCACGCCACAGTCCAGCTCAACACCAGCACCTCACATCAGCACTCAACACCAGAGCAGGCATACCCAGCACCTCACATTCCACCCTGCCGTAACCCAAATCAGCCAGGGTTCAGTCTAGTAAATGAGATTTTCGTTCTCCAAAGAATTGTTCAATGATGTTTCATTTAGTATCTACAGATCTTAGCCTCTGTACAGCTTCAACGGACACCCCACCTGTCTTCTACAGCTTCTCTCCCTGACGGTGGGTTCAGCGGGACTCCTCACCTCTGCCGGCGGCTCGGCGGACGGCGGTGCTGACGGCGGCTCATCCTCCGGCAACTTCTTCTCCGCCAGATCCGCCTCCTCCTTCTCTAACGCGGCCTGACGCAGGATCGCCACCCGCGTGGACAGGTCGTGTACCCCCAGCTGACGGAGGGGAGGCATCAGTAGTTAGGGTAACATGCTTAACAACATGTTCACCAATTCACGATTTGTTCAGGGGCGGATCCAGGATTTCCTCAAGGAGGGGGCGAATTCAAGACTTGGGGAGCCCGTCGTTTGGGGAGAGGGCCTGTGACTCGGGGGGTGGGGGGAGAGGTGCGAAAGAAAACATTAAATGTGATGGAACACAGCTTTAAAAAAATTGCTGTCCCATGGTGACCAAAGGTTAATTTTACAGACCGTTCCACCACACCTACACGCTCGGACGCACTGTTCTTTGTTCGATCCTGCCTCCCCAACCCGCGGCACCAATGGCGCTCCGTACCTCGATGAGGTCAGAGTCGTTCATGTAGAGCACGGTCTTGTAGGTGAAGTTTCCGGTGGCGAAGAGCGTGAGGAACTGCTCGGCGCCGGCGCGCTCCAGCAGACCCCGCAGCTGCGGCGCCAGGCCCTCCTCCAGCTCCCTGAGGCCGCAGGACAACACCGTCAGGCACTGCCCACGAGACATCAGTGTGCCAAAACCTGAGGTGCAGAACGACACCCATTCAAGCAGAATTTTCCACTCACTTTTAACTTTTTTTGCTGAATTTCCCACTCACTTCCAACAATACTTACTACTATTGAATTTTACTCAACAATGCTTACTACAAAGGCCAGTTCCATTGCCTCCTCTACCAACGTCCACTGGAAAAAGAGAGTAGCAGAATCGACTAGAAGATCGCCAAATTAACTCGGCTCTTATGGGCTTCTTTCGCTTTTCTGAAAGAAAATCTGGCGATTTCTACTTTTCTGGCCAATTATACCAGGCATCCTTATCTCCACCGATTTCAGTGGAACGGCTGAATCGAAATTCTGGCGCGGGCAAGACGCTCAGTGCCCCCTGCCCCACCGGAGAAAGTTCCAATGGGTGAACACCGCCACTAAATTCCACCACTCAAAAAATTGGTGAGTGGAAAATTAGACACCCTAGCCTTGTGTTGCCAAAAAATTAGCTGACAGCTTTGAAAGATACCTTTCTGGAAAACAGTTTATCTCTGCACATGATTTCTAGGCTTACGTCCTTGAAAAGTTGTTTTTGTATTTCTGGTACCGAGAATAATGAAAAAACCATTTTTGGTCATCTTGTTGTTAAAAGTAATTATCTTGAAATTTGTATGCTAAGCAACATATTTTTGACATTGTATGGTAAAAAGTTGACCATTTATTGCGAAGAAAATAATTTTTATCCATATCAGCCCTTCATTGCTGCGTCCACGCCCTGTGACACCCAAATCCACCCACGGCACCCTACGACACCCTAGGCATAAATACGCTGATATTCAAGTTGAACTGAAAGTGTCCGGTACTTGAATACATTGAAACTCTACATTTTCATTAAATTATTTTTTTGGGCAACAAGAATGCATCCAGTTACCCCTCAAACATCGGCGCTTTTTTGTATGGCCGGTCTACGGCGTGGACTTACCAAATCGCCGTCTTTACATCTAGTAAATAAAAGCGGCATCTTTAGGCTTTTTGAAAGGCCGGTTTCTTATTTGTTATTGACAAAACATTGCTAGTCTTATTCTTGGTGTGCTTTTAGTTGTATAATTTTCTAGTCTATAAGGATTTAGAAAATTAATTTAGAGCAATTTTTGAAATGCAAATTATGTAGCTCATGCGACCGGCAAGCGGCAAGCGATCAGAAATTTAAAGTAGTAGTCGCTCTGACGCTGTCGCAACCCGCCGCACCTGGCTGATTGTAGACGAAAGGAATAAACAACAGAAAGAAGGCTGTAGCTTCGATTAGATTGATAGAAAGCAGAATATTCATATGAAGGTGAGTAGATATGTGAAGAGGAGCAGGGGGATTGACAGGTAAAGAAAATAAACTTTTAGCAAGAGTCTGGAAGAGTTTACTGCCATGATAGAAAGTTTGTAGTTTCGTCTGGGTTAGTTAAGTGTACACCAAGGCTCTACTGGGCCCTAGCATAGGTGTATGCGAGGTGCAGTGATTGAGGTCAGGAGTGGCCTCCAAAATTCCGATAACTATAGGTATAGGTATAGGAGGGGCGTTGTCCCGGACAGAAAAACTATACAGTGTATGGTTAGATAATTAATTTTGGCACTAGGTATTGCACAAAAATCCTTTTCATTTTTCACCACCTGCCGGTCTCGGAGGCCCCCTCTGCAGAGTTGGTCTAAGGGGGGGCCCCGATAATTCGTCTCAGGGGCCCTTTAGAGCTGGTCGTGTGGGAGAGGAGAGGAGGGGCACAAGAGTTGGTCTAGGGAAGCCCCCCAAGAGTTGATCTTCATCCCACAAATTTTAGTCTTCTTGGCTCCCAGAGTTCTTTCCCCCAAAGGTTGGTCTCAGAGGCCCCCCAAAATGTTTTTTATTTGTGGAAATTCACAAATTCCTTAAAGAAAATTAGAGACTGCATCAGGGGGCTTCAGTTGGTAAAGATTTGCGTGCTTAACCCATATTTTTCACATGGTAATGGTCAAACAATGCTGCTTGGGGACGATTTAAAAATATTTACTTTGAGAAAATTAAAGAAAATATCCATCCCTCACTTCAAACAAGGCTCTGAGAGTTTACCACCTGAGTACCCAAATTGGGAATTTTTTTACTCCGCCATACATTTTGAGGGGAATTTTCCACTCACTCGCCATACATTCCGAGCTGAATTTTCCACTCGACACCATAGCGCAAAACCTATTTTGGGTCACTGCGGGACATCAATGATGGTTTCCATTTGCCTCGATTAAGTTGTAGCTGTAGCTTTCTGAACAATGCCGGATATTAACCCTATCATATCACTCCTGTTAAAGCCCGAACAGGTAAAGGAGGGGGGGCTATTCGACTCCTTCTTGAAATGTAAAAAAAACAAGAGTTAGAAAAACGCCCATTTGGCGCATGGTTATCTACATTTTGGCCAAATCCTATTGACCTAGGTCAATATCTTCCAGATCAAGCGATGTCATGCAGGTTAAATCTCGACCATGCTGAGAGCCTGTTGAGAAATGCCGTGGTTAGGCGGAAATAAGTCACAAATACCCTCCCAACGGACTGAGAGCATGGATGGAATGTTCCATGCAGTGTTCTCTAAAATTTTGGGGTCAATATCATTCAAAATTACTTACATATGTCATCAAAATATGAGATATTCCTAATAGTAAAACTATAACCAACACTGTAGTAGCCGTTGAGCTGGAGATGAGGACCTGGCCTTAAACCATGACCTTTGACCTGTGACATTGACCTGAATATAAGTAACCTTAACTATGACGTCATAACATAATATCAGCATGCCCCATACTGGGTGACGTCATCTGGACGGAAGCACTGGCGTCAGTAACCTTGAAAATACTGGTATAATCTTGATGTATGATCTTGACCTTCCTGTGACTTGACATTATCATATCATCCCGATCGTATAGCGCTCTGGCGTCACTACTTGGTCTAAGGTCTAGATGGAGTAGTGCAGCCTCAGTAGCTGCACGTCAACATGCCTTCCAGGAGTGTCTCTAAGGCCGCTAATGATGATGATTGGGGTTTTAGGGCACCTCAGCTGCTGAGGCTTTATGTGCCCCCGCTCATGGGCCAACTATAATCTTTGTTCAAACACCATTTTATGCAGAATCGATGCTAGGAAAAATTCAAGAAGAGCAAAAGCGCCATTTAACCATAATACAAGAAAACCGTCACGAAGGGGGCGGGGGCAAATATGCCCCTACACTAATAAGGTTACGAAGGTTGGAATGGTACAAAAAAGAAGATGGGAAGGTTGGTTGACGGTAACAGAGAAGATATCAAGCGCAAACATGAGAGAAACCCTTCGCCACCGTTTGTACACTGAGGCGAAGTAACATCTAGGACCAACCGTGAGGATTAGCCTGAAAATTTACCGCCAAATACGAGTGCTGAGCCATTAGACGGTACGAGGTACCCCACTAACCTCCAGATTACAGTTACACGGCGCCAGGGTCTCGCCTGACCACCAGGACTAGTTACAACACTATGGGATCTCACCTGACCATTCGGATTCCAGTTACACGGCGACTGGGTTTCACCTGACAACCCGGATTACAGTTACACGGCGGTGGGGTTTCACCTTAACACCCGGATTACTGTTACACCGCTGCGGCGTCTCACCTGACACCCCGGATTACTGTTACACGGCGGTAGGGTTTCACCTTAACACCCGGATTACTGTTACACCGCTGCGGCGTCTCACCTGACACCCCGGATTGCTGTTACAGGGCGGTAGGGTTTCACCTTAACACCCGGATTACTGTTACACCACTGCGGCGTCTCACCTGACACCCCGGATTACTGTTACACGGCGGTAGGGTTTCACCTTAACACCCGGATTACTATTACACCGCTGCGGCGTCTCACCTGACACCCCGGATTACTGTTACACGGCGGTGGGATTTCACCTGACCACTCGGATTACTGTTACACCGCTACGGCGTCTCACCTGACTCGGACCGGCTTGCTGTCCAGCAGTCGCTGGTACTGAAACGAAAGCAGAGAACACGCTTCAGACACACCGGCACTGAAACATAAACAGAGAACAGAAGCAGAGAATATGCTTCAGATACGACAGTACTGAAGCAGAAGCAGAGAAAACGTTTCATATGCAGCAGAACTGAGGCAGAAACAAAATAAAAACATGCTTCAGACACAGCGATACTGAAACAGAAGCATAGAACACGCTTCTCACACAACAGTACTGAAACAGAAGCAGAGAACATGCTTGTACTGAAACAGAAGCAGAGAACACGCTTATGACACAGCAGTACGGAAACAGAAGCAGGGAACAGGCTTCAGACAAAACAGTGCTGACAAAAAAGCAGAGGACACGCTTCAGACACAACAGTGTTAAAACAGAAGAAGATAACACGCTTCAGACACAATAGTCTTCAACCAGGAGCAGAGGACAGGCTTCAGACACAACAGTTTTTAAAAGAGAAGCAGAGAACACGCTTCAGACACACCACTGCTGAAACAGAAAAAGAGGACAGGCTTCAGACATAACACTGCTGAAACAGAAGCAGAGGACACGCTTCAGACACAACAGTTTTTAAAAGAGAAGCAGAGAACACGCTTCAGACACACCACTGCTGAAACAGAAAAAGAGGACAGGCTTCAGACATAACACTGCTGAAACAGAAGCAGAGGACACGCTTCAGACACAACAGTTTTTAAAAGAGAAGCAGAGAACACGCTTCAGACACACCACTGCTGAAACAGAAAAGAGGACAGGCTTCAGACATAACACTGCTGAAACAGAAAAAGAGGACACGCTTCAGACATAACACTGCTGAAACAGAAAAAGAGGACACGCTTCAGACATAACACTGCTGAAACAGAAAAAGAGGACACGCTTCAGACATAACACTGCTGAAACAGAAAAAGAGGACACGCTTCAGACACAACACTGCTGAAACAGAAAAAGAGGACACGCTTCAGACATAACACTGCTGAAACAGAAAAAGAGGACACGCTTCAGACACAACACTGCTGAAACAGAAGCAGAGACACAGTGGCTTTAGAGGCCCAGCAGCTTCAAACACAACAGACAGAGCGCACAGTGGCGCCAGATCGGGCGGAGCAAGGCTGCCATATCAATGGCCCAAGGTCAGAGGAATAATCACACATGGGTAGCCTCTACACAAACTCGGACAGGCATTTATATAAACGGGAAAACACGCATTTCCGTACAGCAAACGACTCGTGCAAACTGCTGAAAACGGAAAACGTCGAGCGGTCTCGAGTACTATGTTGATGCCGGACGGTGTCTCTCACGCAGTTCCTTGGCTTTGACACAGGTCATGCCGGTTACTAAAGGTTTCCATGCGGGGGAAACATCAGGTTTAGTTCCGTTTCGTTCAATGACAAGGTTGTGGTCAAAGTTCCATCATACCTCCAATTCGGCATTCTATTTTCATCGGTAGCTAGGCAACAGTGATCGAGGGTCGTGCTCTATCATTCCCCTCCTCCCAGCTGCCTTCGACAAGGAAGACATTGTGCATAAAGGTGTTATAAAGTTATATGATGCTTAGCCTATTAGCCTTGAAACCACAGCACCATTTTCATCGTGATATCGCGATCTGCGAAGTTGCCAGAACATAATTCCACGACAAAATAAAACAGGACACACACCAACAGAAGTGAATAACTTCATTTTAGATGTTATCATTTTTACACTATGGCCCACGATTCCCAAGTCTGGGCTGCTGACTGTTAAAGGAATCATTCACTCATTCCGCGACGAGAAGCCACTGCTTATTATGCGAAGACGAGCCAGAACTTGTTACGAGAAGAGCCAGTGCTCATTACATGAAGAGGAGCCAGTCCTCATGACGTGATGAGAAGTCAGCACTCGTTATGTGATGAGGATTCACCACTCGTTAAGTGCAGAGGAGTCAGTACATAGAGTCCCAGTGGATAGGCAACACATCTATAGTGGAAAACTAGACCGATACGATCGCACAGGCAGCTAAATACGTGCCGAGCTCGAAAAAGGTTCCCGGATCAGAACCAAATATTCACATTTCATATTTTCCGGTGAGATATCTCAGCTCTGTCCACTTCTGAAGACTTTTCTCCGAATAATGATATCTTTCACAAATTTGCCGCAAAAATTGTGGAGCCACGAAGCTTACCCACTACGTCATTAAAAAAGATCAGTAGTCGACACCCCAGCAGTTTCCGACTCCTAAGCTCACTGAATCCAGTTCTCGCGCGTTTCTAAATCGGTTCGATCATAAGGGCAAATCAACGCCAAAGCGCGCTGCAGTGCAGTCATTTGAGGTCATGGACGGCTCCCAACTCGCAGCATAAGACACTGAATATCTACGAGCTGATACTTAATTTATTGGTTGGCAACGACATCTTCACGGAGAGCTTCTCTACGGTCTACCTATTCCCTCGATATACTGTGCGATCCGGGACCTTTTCTGGGAGCTAGACATGCTTTCAGGCTCCAAGCCTACCTGGATCAACCAGAAGTTGCGAACCTCCTGTAGCCCAGACTACGGGGGAACGGGAAAAAACTTCTCAAGAAAATATCCACAAAAGCTATCAACACAGTCTAGGTACTAATATCCGACCAGTGTCTAAACACGACGAAACCATGCCTGTGTAGGGAGCACGTACGCTTAATAAGCCACAAATGCAAGTACAGATCGGAGGACGGGCAGGTAGCAAGTCGAATACATCACCGAATGCGTGATATGATCCCACATGTGCACTTTCCGCTCAGTTAAACAGAGAGTAATATCAGAGACTATCTTAGATAAGCGACACATGTTGAGCCACTAAATAGATGAAAGAACCATGCCCTAAATCTAAATACGTTCACACACTATTCTGACTAAAAAATCACGGCCTTTTTCATCCCCTTTTAATCTTTTTTATCAATAAATTTTTCACCAACAAGTATGAACATATTTTTAGGCAAATTCCGAAAGTCCGAAAGATACAAATGTAAAATATATGCCCGTGATATAAATACATACATATATAGATATATATATATATATATATGATATATATATATATATATATATATATATATATATATATATATAGATATATATATATATATATATATATATATATATATAGAGATATAGATATATGTATATATATATTCTATCAAATAGTTATAAAAAAAAAAAAGGCTCATTAAATAATCATTTACGAGCAGTCATATTGTATCGGCTTATCGACAAGTCAAGACAAAGCCACGAAGACTCCAGCAGCATCAGTTGTCGTCCCGAGCTTAATGGCGCCTCCGTGCGCCGCAATCAACGAGACTTCCATCACCAACGCCTCACACTTCTACTCCCAAGGAACACTCACAGTGAACATTGTGAGATATCAAGTGATAGCAAACTAGCGGCGGCAAAAAATCACGCTGCGTGTATGATATGCCTCCTGTGAAAGCCTGCACGCGACGGGACTGAGGAAGCGGGGGAAGGGGGGAGCAGCAGGAATGGAGCGGGGAGACGGCAGGGCGGAGTGGACAGTCTCACCTGCACCATCCAGTAGTGCTGCACCTGTCCGCGCCGCTGTTCGTCCATCTCCTGCAGCCGGCGGCGCAGCTCGCGCTCGCGCGCCTCCTGCTGGTCGCGCAGCTGCAGCAGCAGGTCCGCCAGTCGGCGCCGCTTCTCAGAGAGTCGCGCCTGCGAAACAGCACGAGAGGCGGCTCACTCAACGGATGTGGGGGAGGAGGGTGGGGGGGGGTAGAGCCTGCACAGCACGAGACACGGCTCACTAAACGGGCGCTGGGAGGGTGAGGAGGAGATATTATCTGCACCTGCACAGCACGAGACACGACTCACTCAAGGGCGGTGTGACGGTCGGGAGAGAGAGAGAGAGAGAGAGAGAGAGAGAGAGAGAGAGAGAGAGAGAGAGAGAGAGAGAGAGAGAGAGAGAGAGAGAGAGAGAGAGAGAGAGAGAGAGAGAGAGAGAGAGAGAGAGAGAGAGAGAGAGAGAGAGAGAGAGAGAGAGAGAGAGAGAGAGAGAGAGAGAGAGAGAGAGAGAGAGAGAGAGAGAGAGAGAGAGAGAGAGAGAGAGAGAGAGAGAGAGAGAGAGAGAGAGAGAGAGAGAGAGAGAGAGAGAGAGAGAGAGAGAGAGAGAGAGAGAGAGAGAGAGAGAGAGAGAGAGAGAGAGAGAGAGAGAGAGAGAGAGAGAGAGAGAGAGAGAGAGAGAGAGAGAGAGAGAGAGAGAGAGAGAGAGAGAGAGAGAGAGAGAGAGAGAGAGAGAGAGAGAGAGAGAGAGAGAGAGAGAGAGAGAGAGAGAGAGAGAGAGAGAGAGAGAGAGAGAGAGAGAGAGAGAGAGAGAGAGAGAGAGAGAGAGAGAGAGAGAGAGAGAGAGAGAGAGAGAGAGAGAGAGAGAGAGAGAGAGAGAGAGAGAGAGAGAGCAAAGCCTTTCGTCACTAGCGCAATCAGATCACTAACACTGAACACCATCTCACTGGGCCACCCCCCCATGGCCCGGTGTGAATAGGACGTCTCTCACCATTTCCGATTCCTTGGCGGCCTCGCGCTGCGTGCTCTCCACCATGGTGAGCTGCATCAGCGCCTCCTCGGCGTCTCCGATCTGGTGCAGGATCTGTAGCCGGCTCGCATCCTGACCGTACATCAGCACCATTACTCCACGGCGCAGGACAGAGTCGCGCCCCGAGGCCACAAGGCGCTGTTCGCACCAGGATGTTGGACTGAGGTTGGAGGTAATCCGTAACAAGTGCTGAACCGGTGCATGACCTTGAACTGGTTGAACCTGTAACTAGTTCTAACTGAAGCGTTGATCTGCCAAATGAATTAGCACAACAGATCAGAACACTTCGACAAAGAGAGGGCGGTTTTAGACAATTATCAGAAACAATACGTTCGTCTTAAACGCTCCCGCCTAGACAGCCAGCCATCACCACCTGTGCGCAGCCCCTGCGACGCTGACCCGCACCTGTTCCAGGTAGAGGCTGTAGAACGCCTGCCGCTGGAACGCCTCGTCGCTGAGCAGCTGCTGGATGCGTGCCTCCTGTTCTTCGCCCTTAAGCTGCAGCAGTTGGCGCAGCTGTCCATCTGCCTGCTGGTCCTCGGTGAGGGCCTGCCGCAGCGCAGCCTCCCGGTCCAAGCGGTACCGCTGCAGACTGGCATCCAGCGCGCAGGAGTCGCGCACCATATTCGCCATGGAGGCCATCACCTGCCGCCGCCCGCGCCCGCCAGTTAGTCCCTGCCCTCAGACACTCACCTGACTCAGTCGTTACTCATCACTCTCAGATACTTACCCTACCCCATCCGTCAGTACCCGCTCTCAGACACTCACCTGCCCCGACCTTTATTGCCCACTCTCACACTCGCTTACCCCCGCCCAACCATCGGCGCAGCATAAAAATAACCCCGAATCCTAACGGTCAGCATTCAGCGACGGCTGTTTTGCTGGGAAAGCAGGCTGCGTATTCTATCACTGAATCACTGCGAAGTCTCGCTGGCACTGGGGCAGTGAGTCATACACCTCGCATAGCTCAGTCGCCATCAGTGACGCTCGTCATCCCACCCTATAGCCGCAACGGTGGCGAGGCTTCATGTCCTACCTCGCTCCTGCGCAGCGCGTCACACTCCTCCTGCCGCACCACCATCAGCTGCTCCAGCTCCAGCCTGTCCAGCTTCAGCCGCGCCAGCACCGCCTCCGGATCCCGCATCCGCGCCGTCGCCTCTGCCACCTGCCCAACACGATCGCAACTAACACCACCGACTGCACACAAACTGCCAGTTGACACTCGTTCAACAAACCATCATGATTTCGTAAGCTTTCGGACCGATATGAGACTTTGCACACAGAAAAGAATGTGCTGAACAAGCTCAGCTGCTGCCCGGATAGGGCGTGGTTGACACCCAGTGTGACGGATGCGGTAAGGCGTGACGCGCAGTGAGACGCCGCGGCGCGGCGGGGCGTACCTGGGCGGCGCAGCGGTCGGTGTCCCCCTCCAGCCGGGCCAGGGCGGTCAGCAGCCGCCGTCTGTCCTGATCCCGCTGCTCGGCCATTCGCGCCACATCGGCGTCCAGTCGCGCCTGACCCTCCGAAAGCTCGTCCAAAAGCTGACGACGCGCCGCATGACGTCACCGGTCAGCGGGCGAGCCCGGAAACGACGACGGCAGCACATGGCCACCGCAGCACACTGGTTCATCCGTGAAAGCAAAAATACCCCACGTTTGGCACAAAAAATCGCAGCAATCTGTAAAAAGCAAATCTAAAACAAAACGGGCAGGTGGTAATCTACCCCTTCCAATAATCACAAACAAATCTATACGAGTAAGTAGAGTAGACTTAATAATGTTAGGCCAGATAAAACGTGCATTTATAGTAGCTCATGTGAAATACCATAGCCGCCATATCAATTTCACGACCCGTTTCACCGTCACCTGTCGTTTGAAGGCTTCTTGCTTCATAATCTCTTCGCCCTCCTGTGACTTGGCAGCCGACAAACTCTTCTCCAGCTGGAGCATTTCGATCCGTTTGTTCTCCTTGAGCTGGTCATATCGCTGGATGTTCTCCTGCACACGGGACCTGTCAGGTCAGTCACACTGATCTCCTGTACATGGAATCAGATCAGTCACTCTGTCCCAGCTAGAGCCCTGGATCAGCTCAAAACGCTGTCCAATGTATAATCCAATACACTTGCAGGAACCAAGCCCACGGGCCACATTAGTCGAACATTTCCAAATCCGCACTGAATAAGAAAACACCACAGACCACTATATCCTACACAGCAATCAGTGAACTGATATCATCATTCTCAAACCCAACGGACGAGAAAAGCTGCTGAGAGTGACCAATCAGAGTGGAAAACAGCACTAATCATACGTAGTCCAGCGACTGGACCTGCACCGTCACCTACCTCCAGCCCGTCCAGAATATCGGTCTGGGAGAGACGCGGCGTACGGTCTACCAGCACGGCGTCGTCCTGCTCCTCCGACGGACCCGTGTGCTCCACACCGGCCTCTGGAACACCGCACGGGGAGCACGGTGTCAGGCAGATACAACTGCAGCCTGTCGGTGCTCGGCAGCTAGGGTCAGGTCTTTGTTAAGTCATCGATTATTTCTGGAGACACAACAAGACGACGGTGGTGTATACGAAAAGAGCCCAGACGGTTAGGGGTTAATGACAGCAGAAAACAAAGCGTTCTGGCACTTCACTTACATGAGCTCTGACACTATTTGCGTAGGTCCATACTGAGAAGCGAGAGAAACAGATCGGAGCCCGATTGAAACCCATCAGTATCCGGTGCACAGTAATGAGTGGAGCGCCGCTGTAATGCTGTCGGTCCGCGTACTTCCAACGTGTGAACGTAAACTAACGAGCAGGGGAGCATGCAGCAGCTTTCCACCACCCACTGGTGCGATGTAAATATGCGGGTAGTTTTATGGTTTCTCCACAGCAACAGAGCGCATAGACAGGCTCTTTTAATTGCGCAGGTTCCTCCCGATGGTGTGTGGGTGGGGGGGGGAGCGCGGTTTCTGTGCATCCTGTTGTCATACTGCTATTGAATCCGCCCCGGCTCACCGAGCAGGCACTGATTAAATACAATCATACTTGTCTCATCCCCACAGGACCTGCTTATTCAGCACCCCTCACACCAGACGCCCTACGGGCGAGGGGTGAGAATGGGTCCTCACCTTTGCAAAGGTAGGCGATGACCGCGTCTGAGCCTTCAGTAACCACCTCCGGGGGCGGGTGGGAGAGGGGAGCGTTATCCTCCAGCCGCAGTTCCACCAGAGAGCTGTGCACACGAGGCCCGGCGGTCAGACGGCACCAAGAACACGCCCCAAACACGCGAAATAGCATCATTAGAATATGAATGTTTATGCAAAATTTTCCGGCACACTAATATCATTGACCAGGCAGCACAACATAACTATTTTTCGCGGTCAGACAAACACAACCACCCGAGCAAAATCAACTTTTTCACTGAAACATTTGGCGATCACAACGCCTGGCTCTGGCTTGCAGACGTCAACATCTACTGCTCAAAACAGTGAGTCTCAACGTTGGGCTCTTTCACGCTGTATACGATCTGCAAGTATTTATAGAATTGAAATTCCAGTGTTAACATACACCAGGCAGCGCCCAGTTCGGCGGCGCTGGCAGGTGCAGTCCAGCCTGATGTTCTGGAAGGGCGACTGCGGTATAACCAGATGTTCTGGAAGGGGATGATCTGATGTTTTGGAGGGGAGACTGTGGTCTAACCTGATGCTCTGAAGGGGCGGATGCGGTCTAACCTGATGTTCTGGAGGGGGCTGCGGTCTGACCTGATGTTCTGGAGGGGCGGCTACAGTCTGACCTGATGTTCTGGAGGGGCGGTTGCGGTCTAACCTGATGTTCTGGAGGGGCGGATGCGGTCTAACCTGATGTTCTGGAGGGGCGGATGCGGTCTAACCTGATGTTCTGGAGGGGCGGATGCGGTCTAACCTGATGTTCTGGAGGGGCGGCTGCGGTCTGACCTAATGTTCTGGAGGGGCGGATGCGGTCTAACCTGATGTTCTGGAGGGGCGGATGCGGTCTAACCTGATGTTCTGGAGGGGCGGATGCGGTCTAACCTGATGTTCTGGAGGGGCGGATGCGGTCTAACCTAATGTTCTGGAGGGGTGGTTGCGGTCTAACCTGATGTTCTGGAGGGGCGGATGCGGTCTAACCTGATGTTCTGGAGGGGTGGTTGCGGTCTAACCTGATGTTCTGGAGGGGCGGTTGCGGTCTAACCTGATGCTCTGAAGGGGCGGATGCGGTCTAACCTGATGTTCTGGAGGGGCAGTTGCAGTCTGACCTGATGTTTTGATGGGGCGGCTGTGGTCTGACCTGATGTTCTGGAGGGGCGGCTGCGGTTTGACCTGATGTTCTGGAGTGGTGGCTGCGATCTGACCTGATGTTATGCAGAAGTGGTTGCGGTCTGGCCTGACGTTTTGATGGGGCGGCTGTGGTCTGACCTGATGTTCTGGAGGGGCGGCTGCGGTCTAACCTGATGTTCTGGAGGAGTAGCTGCGGTCTGACCTGATGTTCTGGGGGGGGCGGCTGCGGTCTGACCTGATGTTCTGGGGGGGCGGCTGCAGTCTGACCTGATGTTCTGGAGGAGTAGCTGCGGTCTAACCTGATGTTCTGGGGGGGCGGCTGCGGTCTGACCTGATGTTCTGGGGAGGGGGCAGCTGCGGTCTAACCTGATGTTCTGGAGGGGCGGCTGCGGTCTGACCTGATGTTCTGGAGGAGTAGCTGCGGTCTGGCCTGATGTTCTGGGGGGGGGCGGCTGCGGTCTGACCTGATGTTCTGGAGGAGTAGCTGCGGTTTGACCTGATGTTCTGGGGGGGCGGCTGCGGTCTGACCTGATGTTCTGGGGGGGGCGGCTGCGGTCTGACCTGATGTTCTGGGGGGGGCGGCTGCGGTCTAACCTGATGTTCTGGAGGGGCGGCAGTGCCCGCAGCTGGTTGTTGCGCAGGTCGAGCGTGGCCAGCCGCGGCAGCGTGCCCAGGTCCTCCGGCACAGCGTGCAGTCCGTTCCCACGACACAGCAGCTGGCGCAGGCGGCGCAGTCGGCTCAGCGAGCCCGGCAGACTCTTCAGAGCGTTGTTGGATAGATCCAACACCTGCGCGAAGCCAAGCACATGGGTGTTACCGGGTGCTGCAGGGGTAGAAGGCGCGTCATAAGCATTCAGGGCACCATCCCACGTGTTCATATATTATTATGCTATCAACAAAGAGTTAATGGTCAATCCAAAGATAATCAACCTTGGTGAAAGGCAATTATTGCTGATGGCATAACCCTATGAGTTCATATGTGACTGAAAATAGAATGGCAATAGCAGAAAACACCAGTGTGTTTGCAGGAGCACACGCGCACTTAGGTTTAAAACTGGGTAACAGAAATCAGAAATCTTCGAGGATGGGGAATCCCATTCAAATAAAAGTAAGGCATTCTAAATATTACGACCAAAGCGGGTAAAATGCAAATGCCACATCTCCATTGGCATAAGGAGCCGTCCATAAATTACGCAACGAATCTGTTGTAATTTGTTACCTCCTCCCTCCCCTTGCATGACCAGGATCAAATTTGATATCTCTGTGACGGAGTACTCCTTCACCCCCCTTTATGTCGCGTAATATATTGGCGGCCACTTATCCCCCACCGCATCTTATCGTAACCAAACGGCAAGCAACAAACAAAACGTCATTGAAAGCAATGGCGCACAGGCAGGGACGATGAAAAATAATTGAAAAAAGCTCATGTCTCCCTCAGAAATAGCTAAGGTCAAGTGCATATAATGATATCTATCAGCCGTCATCTTTTGTCGCAAGTTCAGCTGTGGCTCGGACTGCACACTTCCATAGGTGGATGGAAGCGAATGTCCAGTCGCTAGGGCAATATGACGGGAATATTTTTCCAACTTTAAAGCATGCGTTTCATTGAAAAAGCGTTTTAACAAAACAAAAAATGGAGCCAGTTGCCCACTTCTTCTAGATCACAATGCCCAGCCTTAATGAGCAGGTCATTTTAAAGAGACGTAGGAGAGTAGCAACACATCCCTTCCAGGTTCACACCAGCTTTTGGGGAAAAACCACCCGAGCCGACTTGGCAGCTCGTGTCATTGAGTACAATCCCATGAATCGTCATGTGCAACACTATCAAAAATCCTACAGAAGCCCGACGGACTTCAGCAGAATTAAGCAGGGATAATCTTCATGCATCTGAAAGAAGGGTGTACATCCACATACGCTCTCAACCTCTTCCCTAGAGGCGACCGATTGATGCACATATTCGAGGAAACCGCTAACCACTAAAAAAGGAAGACAGCACCATTCAGAGCCACGGCAGCATTTCTCGTTGAAGCCACAGAGGGCATGAATACCTATAGCGCCGTAGAGGCGTGCCGCGAACGTCCCCGGCACCGACTGGGATACTGCCACATCGCCACATCACCCGCTGCCAGACAGATGACGTGTCGGACGTCCCCGGCACCGACTGGGATACTACCACATCGCCACATCACCCGCTGCCAGACAGATGACGTGTCGGACGTCCCCGGCACCGACTGGGATACTGCCACATCGCCACATCACCCGCTGCCAGACAGATGACGTGTCGGACGTCCCCGGCACCGACTGGGATGCTGCCACATCGCCACATCACCCGTTGCTAGACAGATGACGTGTCGGACGTCCCCGGCACCGACTGGGATACTGCCACATCGCCACATCACCCGCTGCCAGACAGATGACGTGTCGGACGTCCCCGGCACCGACTGGGATGCTGCCACATCGCCACATCACCCGCTGCCAGACAGATGACGTGTCGGCAACAGGCCGCTTCTGCTTGCTGCACTGAGTGCATTACCGGAAACCTTCGTCCAACACATATAATGGCATCGCATTTTTGCAGCCTTGGTTGTGCAAAAATAAACACACTACCTAAATGAAAAAAACGGCTGTATGAACGTTCATCCGCAATGTCTATCTACACTGAAGGTTCATATTATAGGCTATTTCTTAACTAAATTCAAACTTATTTTTATTGTGATTTTTACATCAAAACTCTACTCTAAGTACTTTAATGTTGTGATACACACCTTAAAAACTCTACTCCTCAAAGTTGCGCACCTAAGCGCAATTATCTTGATCATAATGCTCCTAAGTACTTATGAGTTACTTGAACCCCATTGTCATAACACTAATAAATTGAGCCAACGAATCACGTACAATCAATGTGCATCCCTTCCTACTTGATTGACGTGCCAAACGGCACAAATCTGCCAAACGAGCTTACTTCCAAAAAGAGCACAACACAGTCTTGCATTACCCCTCGCCCTTACAGGGCGGTTGCTACAGCCCAGAAAGGGTTTGCTTTCTCCAGATAATTGACCAAAGAGCGATTGCGCTGATGTTCACGCCGGTTCGCACAGCTTCTGGGACATTAATGCGCATCGTTTCGAAAAAAAATAATGTCCAGGTCACATCAAGTCAGCGAGCTATGACGTCATTTCCGGGAACAAGTAAAGTAGATCCTCGGCCTTTTTAGGCTTTGTACAGTTTTCTCGGACGTAGCCTGAATGTAGGTCATGCTATGACCTTAGTTAGGCCTCTGCTTCCTTCCTCCGTGACCTTTTCCAGCCTGTTACAACCTTGGTTGGTGTTCTGTGAACTTGGTGACTTCTAAGGAGGCTTTGCCCATTTTAGCACACATTTGACTATTTTTGGAAACACAACCACCTTTTGAGAGTTAAAACAGTTCTGAGATAATTATTAGCCTTGAAATCGATTTCAGCGTCTAAAACTCCACACTGGAAGACAGATTGATACACTTTTGGCATCTTTGACTTTCAGCCATATGTGACTTGGCGGCCCTCATGTGGGGGCTTGGCTTCTGCCGAGTGCTGCAGCTTGGTGGGAACGGAACAGCCTATGCACTAAATAAAGCAGTGCCGCTATCCGTAAGGGTGCCGGAAAATGAGAGCTTTCCTTCGTACATAGTGTAAGTGCGTTATATGAATGAGCCTACTAATAAAAAATGTTCTCGAACGCAAAAATATAAAAAAACTGATCAATATCAGCCAGCGTGTCAGAATTGGCCGTACGAGACGAAAATCAGGTACTTGACCTGATCTGGCAGGTGACCTAATGACCTAAGGGCATAAACCTCGCATCAATCGCAAGCTGTACGTGACGAGCAACGCGTAACATTTCGCTGCGAGTCTCTACGTAAATCAAAATTCAACTGCCAGGGTGCAGGGGCTGGCAGCCAATCACGCAACAACATTTGGCTTGTGTGGCGAAAACCTCCATAAAAACCACAGTGTAAGCGCTATCTTTAATCCTACATGGCATTCGTTTTACTGCTGTATTTTGCTTAGCCAAGGTTTTCAAGTTTTGAAAAAGAGAAATAGTTTCTTCCACCTGACGAAAACTTTACCTGTACTTATTCTGATGTCATTAAAACGCATGCAGAGACGTAAGGAACAAGTGTATCACCAACCACAAGGAACAGTCGTATAATTCTGCATTACCAAGGTCAACAGTCGAGCCAACGATCCTATCCAATACATATACTAAGAACGCCAAGTGAAGCCATGCGGAGGGAATAATTGCTCAGCTCCATTCCACAATAAAATGAAAATATCTACCAACATACAATATCAAAGGCACGAAGACCAAGCTTATAGAAATAAGGGTGGTCCTGGAGTATTTCACCTGCAAGTTGGATAAGTCTCCAATGACACCGGGGATATGACTGAGGCAGTTGAACTCCAGTCTCAACACCTGGATCAGATGCAGGTCAGCCAGCTGTCCACCTCCCTCCAGCGACGTCAGTAGGTTATCCTGCCGTAAACCAGCGACGTCGGTAGGTTATCCTGCCGTAAACCAGTTACGTCAACATGTTATCCTGCCGTAAACCAGTTACGTCAGCAGGTTATACTGCCGTAAACCAGCGACGTCAGTAGGTTATCCAGCCGTAAACCAGCTACGTCAACATGTTATCCTGCCGTAAACCAGCGACGTCAGCATGTTACCCTGCCGTAAACCAGTGACGTTAACAGGTTGTCAGCACAGCATCACTCACAAATTACATCCCTTCGTTCGTGATACAAGCATGTTTCCAACACAAATGACACGGGCATCTCACCTGCAGCAACAACTGCTCCTTCCTCATCACCTTACACTTGGCATAGGTACCGGCAGGCACACTCCTGAGTAAACAGCCAGCGATGTCATATATCGGTTCGGGGGTCTCATCTGCCTGGAATCAAACGTAACCAACCACAGTTAACACAAACACCATTCACAATCTATGACCCTTTCACACTGTTGTTCTCGGTGAAACGGAAGACTGCCAATCAAATGTAACTTTGGCAAAATTCTTCTAGAGCACAAGCACGTAATTTGAGAAAAAAATGTACATCACTGTTCTCATAGAATAATGCTATGTTTAGTTCTGCTATCTTGTAAGAGTAAAGGCATAATTTCCACAAAAAAGGCATACACTTCCAGTGCAAGACTGAAAATGTAGATAATATTCCCAAGATCTTAGTTCATGCTGACTCACCAAACATATTTTCTTTTGCAGCTTGGAGCGAGCTTCAGCGTCTGACAAAGATGTCTTTCTTCTCTTTTTTGAAACATGGCTTCCCATCTTGCTGCAACCAATTATATTACTTCAACATAGACAAATATCACAAGCTGAAGCCTGGGGGAACATACAGGTTGTCACACATTTGACTTCACCTATTCTTTGATTAAAAAGAATGTCGTCAAATTTCCATACAGGGAAGTCAACTATACTGTGAAATTTCCAGGCAGTGTTATCAACTTATCTCGACCAATACCAGAATACTCCGACCATTAATGCCCAGCTCAATTCAGGGGCGAAGCCAGGGTTTCGCTCAGGGAGGAGGCTAATGGAAGGGGCCCATGCAATGCCGCCAAACGGCCCCTCTGGAACCAAAAAAATGTAGACGGAAAAAACTTTGGGCGGCGAAGGTGGTGGCTGTCGAGATCAAACTAGTTCAATAAACAAATTTTTCACATCAGCTTATGCCGGAAAGTCAATTTGAGCCAAAGTGCTCCTATAAGATATCAACTGTGCCAAGACAAGGCATTTGTGCACCCCGCGATTTTGACAAACGTACCAACAGATAAATTAGCAATGAAACACAAATAAAAGCCATTTTTAGCTTCTCAATCGCAATTCTAGATACCTTCTATCAAATAAAATCAAATTACCAGCACCCACATGGGCCCCGTTTCATTAAAGTTGTAGAAACGCGGCGTGTTGTAGAAACGCGGTTGGCTGCGCGCTCTCGTGCTGGACGGACGTGCTCCGACGAGCTCCTGCCTCGCTAATCCTCGCCTTTGTTTACCATTCTGATCGCTAGGGGTTTAGGTCCGGTCAGTATTTTTTGTTGATTGATGTTCACTTTAGGATGCCATTGCAGCATTCGCCAGTTAGGGGAAGAGGCAGCAGGTGTTATCAGCCACGCCTCGGCCTGATTCAGATTGTGAAGTAGCCAGGTCGCAGTAAGGGGATGCGGAGATAGCTCCCATCCATAGCAATGTTCCCTCTGGTGGTGGTGGTGATGCACCCCCCGGAGATGAGGCGTCACACTCTAGAGTTGCACAGGTGGCGTCTGGCGATGGTTCGCCGACGCAGAGTGATGATTTGCCTACGACATCAGCGACGGTTCAGGGTCGAACAGGGCTCGACCAAGTTCTGAATAGTGTGAGTGATGCGTCACTTTCGCCTACTGGAAGCGCATCTATTGTCGGTGAGTCAGGTGGTTTATTTTCTGTCCAAGTCGCTGCCCACTCGCGCACTGGGAGGAATTCGAAGGGTTTCCTATCTTTCTATCTATAGTTGTCGGAATTTTGGAGGCCACGTCGGCCTGATTGGATCCGGTCTTCGACAAGCTCAGTTTCGATGAGTCTACACTCAGTCTTACTCAGGCCATAATGCCTGAGGAGTTGACTAGTTGGTGAGAGCAGTTGAAAAGAAAGTAAAGGACCTTACTCTGAGCATTCAGGGACAAGGTACATCAGGGATGACCAATGAGAGTCGAGCTTGTTCTTAAACTCATTGACCGTGGTGGTTTCTACTACTGATGTAGGCAACGCGTTCCAGTCATTCACCACGCGGACTGAAAATGACGAACGACGCGCTCTAGATGTGGCGCTGGGTTTCGCAAGTTTCCAATGATGTCCGCGGGTACGGGAGCGATCAATGAGGTCGAAAAACTGGGCTGGATCGATATCAATGGAGCCGTGAAGCAGTTGGTATACTTTGATCAGGTCTCCTCGGCGTCGCCTGTAATACAAAGAGGGAAGCCTAAGAGCCCTCAGTCGGTCCGGGTAAGATAAACCCCTCATGGAGGGGACCATACGAGTGGCCCTTCGCTGCACCCTCTCAAGCAGCCTTTGGTCAGCCCTATTGAATGGTCCCCAACAGATGTTACCATACTCCAGTAGAGGACGCACCAGTGCCTTGTAAAGAAGAGGCAAAGTGAAAGTGTCAATGTTAGCGAAGGATTTTCGGATGACAGCCAAAACCTTGTTAGCTTTTTGAGACTGATGCCGCTGCTTGCTGTCGGAATTTCAAGTCCCTGTCGATGATTACCCCGAGATCTCGTTCTTCATCTAACTTCCTGAGATAAGCACCGCCCATAGTGTAATCGTGACAAGGATTATTATTGCCAATGTGCAACACTACACATTTACCTTCATTGAAGGGCATCTGCCACGTTGACGACCATTCCAATATCCGATTTAGGTCTGCTTGTAGCATTTCTGATGAGTGGAGGTGCCAAATTCCTGTGTAGAGTTTTGTGTCATCAGCAAAAATTTTTATGCCAGAAAGTACACAATCAGGGAGATCATTGATAAACAGAAGAAACAAGATCGGGCCAAGCACAGAACCCTGCGGAACACCACTAGCGACCTTTGTCCATTCTGAAGCAGCGCCATCAACGACCACATACTGTTTCCTATCCGATAAGAAAGCGCGGATCCACCTAAGTAGCTTGCCTTTTACACCATAACTCTCCAATTTCCTCAGAAGACGCACATGTGGGACCGAATCGAACGCCTTCTGAAAATCCAAATAGATGGCGTCGACGGGTACGCTCTGTTCGAGCCTCCGTGTCCAATCCTCCAATGTCTGTAGAAGTTGTGAGTCACATGAACGTTTTGGCCGGAATCCATGTTGGTGGTCTGAAAGAAGATGGTGGGTGCCCAGGAACCTCAGAAGCTCGTCTTTAATCAGGGACTCCAAAACCTTGCAGGGTATAGAAGTCAAGCTAACTGGTCTGTAGTTGCCAGGATAGTGTTTGTCCCCCTTTTTGTAGATTGGGACCACTCTCCCCAACTTCCATTCCTCAGGGATGGTTCCAGTGTCTAGGGACTTCCTAAAAAGAAGGGACAAGGGGACACAGGGGGGCTCCGGCTGCCTCATTCAGTATGCGGGGATGAACAAGATCAGGTCCAGGAGAGCTGGAATTTCATCATCATCATCATTGTTGGGGTTTTTGGGCGCACCGACAGCTGGGTCATATGGCGCCCATAACATTAAATGAAGTACTGTGAGGGCTGTAAGAGGTCAGGTGCTAATAAAAAGGAGGTTTATACGTAAAAAGTACTAGCCCTGTGGTGTTACCATTTGTGTGTGTCTGATACATAAATGAAGTGAGAAAAAAACTACGAGGGTGAATAAATGACATTGAATGCGATACTCTTTAGAAAAGCCGATATTGTTGCCACATCGACTGACGGCGACTCACCAATAAGGGACCCGAGTGAAAAATCTGCGGGGAAGTGAGCCCTCCTCTCAATCTCAAAGTCCCGGCAGTCAGTGAGAACATGCTTAACAGAGAGGTGTTCCCCACATCGCGGGCATTCCGGTGGCTCCTCTCCTCTCAGAAGGAACGAGTGAGTGGAGTGTGTGTGTCCTATACGCAATCTGGCTAAAACAACCTCGTCCGTTCTGCACCTGGCATTGGCCGATGACCACGCGCCGATCCTGGGCTTCATAAGGCGCAATTTGGAGCCCTTGGGATCATTTTCCCATCTCCGTTGCCAAGACTCGAATGCATACTGCCTGATGGCAGGGAAACAGTCAGAGTAAGGCACTTTTATTCCTGACGGCACGATACCCCGTGACGCATCCTTCGCCGCAGTGTCACATTGCTCATTGCCAGGCACTCCCACGTGGCTGGGCACCCATGCCAGTGTTAATTGTTTTTGTTGGCAGTGTGCTCTGTGCATCTTATTCCGAATAAGTTCCAGAATATATGACGATGAGGGGTGAAAATCAAATGATGTTAGTGCTTGCAAGGACGACAGTGAGTCAGTAAATACAACGTATTTGCGTCTCCTCGACCGTAACACCTGGTCTAAAACTCGGAAGATAGCGTAAAGTTCAGCAGTAAAAACTGATGCTGTCACAGGGAGTGTATAACGTTGTTCAATTCCATCACTTACATACGCACATCCGACACCGCTCTCCGTCTTAGATCCGTCTGTATAATATATCTCAAAACCTGAATACATGTCATTTACATGTTCCCAGAAAATCTGCCGGACCGCAACAGGCGGCAGATTCTTGGTCTTAACAAGCAAACTGGTGTCCACCTGAGGCTCTGGGAGAGTCCATGGTTCTAATAAGGGATTCTGGAAAGTCTCAACCTGTTCACAGTCAACTCCTGCTTCCCTCAGCCACGCTCCAATTCTGAGACCAGGGTGTCTGTTTCGGGATAGATTTTCTTCCGAGTGTCTGATGTCATCAGAGAATAGCTTACTGTATGTTGGATGGTTTGGAGACTGTTTTATTTTTTAGAGCGTATTTCATCGCAAGGACACGACGTCGCAAGTCTAACGGCATCTCGTTTGCCTCGACGAGTATGCTGGCGGTAGGCGATGTGCGGAATGCACCGATGATAATTCGAATGGCATGGTGATGTATGGTATTTAGCACAGATTTTGCTGTCTCCGTGGCTGAATCGTACACCATGCAGCCATATTCAATTTTTGATCGGATTAGCGATCGGTACAACATCAAAAGTGTTTTTCTGTCTGCGCCATACTTTAACTTAGTTATAACCTTCAGAATGTTCAGATCCTTGAAGCACCTTTCCTTACAACCTTAAAGTGGTTTATATAGGTCAACTTAGAGTCAAAAGTCAGGCCCAGGAACCGTGCATGTGCGACTACCTGGATTCTTTCTCCATACATAGTTAATGTGGGATCATCACACGGACTGCGTCTGCGGCAAAAATGTATACATTTCGTTTTTTGTCGTTGAGAATTGTAGACCATTTTTGGAGCTCCACCGCTGCAACTTTGTGAGTCCAAGCTGTAGCTGCCTTTCTGCAGCGGCTGTGGACGACGCCGTTACCCACATGCTGAAATCGTCTACGAATAGAGCTGTGTTGATATTACGTGGTAGGTTATGTGATATGTCGTTGATTGCGATAGCGAACATGGTCACAGAGATCACGCTACCTTGGGCCGTTCCGCTTCCCTGCGCTCGCTCCTCTGACTGCACGCTACCTATCCTGAATCTAAACCGACGGCTTCGCAAGAAATTTGAGAGAAACCAGCCCATATGACCCCGTATGCCCAATCCGAACACCTTTTTCAGGATGCCATGCCTCCATACCGAATCATAGGCCTGCTTTACGTCGTAGAAAATAGCTATTGTGTGTTGTTTTTCAGAGAAGCCTTTACGGATATCAGCATCGAGAGAGAGAAGATGGTCGACAGTACTTCTGCCTCGGCGAAACCACACTGGACGTTCGAAAGCAGTTGATTGGTCTCCAAGAACCACACGAGCCTAGTATTAACCATTCTTTCAAGCAGCTTACACACACAGGAGGTGAGAGATATCGGGCGAAAGTCATCAGGAGACACTCCTGGCTTTCCTGGCTTGAGGATTGGTATTATGGTGGCCTCGCGCCACTGGTCTGGGAAGTCATCCTGCGTCCATATATAGTTAAATATGTCAAGCAGTGATACAAGAGAGCAGTCAGGGGCGTGCCGCAACATCTCGTAGGTAATTGTGTCAGGTCCCGGAGATACGTTTTTTGTATTGTTTAGTGCAGCCCGGAGTTCACGCATTGAAAAAGGAATGTTGTATGCAGCCGAACTGTCGTTACCAAAATTAATCGGTGTTCTCTCTTCTCGCTCCCGAAAGCGAACAAACTCGAGATCCTGGGACTCCCTGCTACATCTTGCCTCGAATGCTGCAGCCATACGGTCAGCCACTGCCTGTGGATTGCTAATTTTGACGCCGTTTTCCTCTAATACTGTGGCAGGTGTTGATCGATGCTTTCCTTGTATACTTTGAATACGAGACCAGACCTGTGTAGATGGAGTAAAACGGTTGATTGTATTGACATATGCCACCCACCATCTCCTTTTAGAGTTAACAACTATACGTCGCGCCAACGCTCTCGCGCGCCTAAACGTTATTATGTTAGGCGTCGTTGTGTGTCTTTTAAGTACTCTGTAAGCCCGTTTCCTTTCTAAAATCGCTTGTCGGCATTCGTGGTTCCACCAGGGGACGGGAGTTCGTTTGGGTTTGCCGGAAGTCATTGGGATAAAACGTTTGGCTGCTGAGAGAATCATGTCATTAAAATGCTTTACTGCTGCCGTTGCCGAACCCTCAGCACTTACATCCAAGGGGCCACATGCGCCCCGGAAGCCCTCCCAGTCAGCCCTTCGGAGGTTCCACCGGGATGGCAGAACCAGCGGTGCAGCCGACCGGGCTGAACGGATGTTTATTGGAAAGTGGTCACTCCCATGGAGGTCTTCAAGGGTGCACCAGCTGAGCTGCGTAAAGAGTGAAGGTGAGCAGACAGAGAGGTCTATAGCCGAGAGCGATCCAGAAGGCAGGGTAAAGTGAGTGGGACGACCAGTGTTCAGCAGGCAGAGAGAGTTGAGATGGAGGAAACGTTCCACTGTTCGGCCTCGGGGACACGAGCGGTCCGGAGGACGCTCCCCATGATGGGTTGTGAGCATTAAAGTCGCCCAATAGAACAAAAGGGGTTGGCAGTTGGTCAACAAGAGCATTAAGACTATGCAGATCAATGTTGCCACCAGGAGGGAGGTAAATAGAACAAACTGTGATTTTCACAAATCCTAAATCTACCCGGGCGGCCACTGCCTGCAGAACCGTGTTCAAGCGAACAGGGAAGCACGGGGTGCAGTGGTGAACTGCCACCATAACACCACCGTAGGCAATGGTGCTACTGAAAACGTCCTTTCTGAACGTCTGGAACTGTCGCAGGTTAAAAAGGCTTCCAGGCGACAGTTTTGTCTCTTGAAGGCAAAGCACACTAGGGTTATACTGTGATATAATGTGTTGCAGGTCAGAAAGATTCGCGCGAATACCACGGCAGTTCCACTGAACAATAGTCATTTAAATAAAGGGAAACGGGCTTAGTGAGTGAAAGAAAAAGAACTGGCCTACGGTAACTGACCCTAGCCCTTCCAAGGGGGCCGGAACCCCCGTATGGCCCTCTGGCTAGTCCCACGTTTGAACCACCCAGCCGGTTGCGAACCGGTCCGCGGCCTCGCCCGCTTTCGGTGGAATTACCGCGGGCGCGCGAGGTCTGGGGCTGGCTGAGAGGACTGCCCGCCGGACGTTTTGTCGGAGACCTACCGCGCGGCACTTCCTCAAAATTTTTCGCATTGTTGCGACAGTGGACGAGGCAGTGTCGGTAGGAAGCTGTGCTGGCTGCGTCTCGGTACCCGGAAACGGGTGGTGGCTGTGGCGCTGCAGCAGCGTCGCCAACGGGTGGGATGACAGGGGACGGCGGGCGGCGCCCTCCCGCGGGAGAGGCTTTTCCCCCTCGTCCCACGACTACCCATCCCTCTGAAACCGGCGGGAATCCACCGGGAGGCGCACCAGGTGTTGGTGCAGAGTCACCGGCACCAGGAGACGGCTGGTGCTTAGGGGCGGTGACAGACCCCTTTCCCCATCCCTAGCGGGGGCCGAATGAGGAGATACAGAAGCGGGGCGATGACCTGCCCCTCACCCCCCACGGAGGGGGCGCGCGGAGGAGGTACCGCCGTCGGCCCAGGAGCCGGGGCGGCGGGCTGGCGTGAAAACACCAGCCCCATCCTCCCTGCCAGGCGAACAAAGTCCGCCACGGTTAGGGGAGCGGATGACCTCCTCCGCGGTCATCCTTGGGGTGTTTGGTATACCTGTAGAGGCTACCTGTGCGAAACTTTTCCGCGGGTGGGACGCCTCGTATGCGTCCCGTGCCTCACGAAAACTGATACGTTGTCTGGTCTTTATAGATAGTATTTCTTTTTCTCGGAGAAACTCTGGGCATGATCGGTCTGTTACCTGGTGGCAACCCCCACAGTTTGCACATTTCAATGCTTCGGCATCACACTCAGTGGTGCTGTGGTGTAACGATGAACACTTCCCACATACACCTTTACCTTTGCAGAATCGGGCACTGTGTCCATATTTCTGGCACGTAAAGCATCGCATGGGGCTTGGCACGAAGGGCCTCACCCCGACTCTTGAATATCCAACAAAGATGTGATTCGGTAACTCTTCTGTGTCAAACGTAAGTATAACAGTGTCAGTGTCGAGCATAGCATCTCCACTTTTCCTACGAATCCTCCGCACCTCCACCACTCCGAGTTCCTCAAGTCCTTCAACAATCTCTTCCTCAGACAGCCCCCTTAGCTCCTGACTATTCACCACGCCTTTCTTAAAGTTCTTAGTTCTGTGTGGCTCTACTGAAATGTTGATTTTGCATGTCTTTTTCGATCCCGAGTCCTTCCTCGTGAACGTCAGTTCCGTCACGGAGAGTGCACGCTCGGCATCCTCGGTTCGCGCAAACTCAACTTCCAACGATCCGTCCCGTAACTTGTCACATCTCACGACCTTGCCCAGACGATCTAGTGCCTCCTTTCGCTTAAATGGTGACAGTGCTGCAAGGGATGAGGATGTGTCCAGTCCCCTCATTACCAAAACGCGAGGACAGGAAGGCTGGCTCATCGTCTTTTGCGGTTTGGGCGCAGGTGTCTGCATGGTCCCTTCCCTCTAGGGGGTTGAGAGGTGTCTACCTCCAGTGGAGGGTGCAGAGAGGGATTTGTGGTGCGTGTGTTATCCATGAGAGTATGATTAATTTCGGCCAGCCACGTGCGCCCCCTTCCGAGGGTGCTACAGGGCGAAACGACGCACGGGCTGGCTATACGGGGGAGACGCCGCCGTTACAGAGGGGGAGAGAGACTCACCAAACCCCCACTGCCCCGACGACGGTCCCCCTTGCACCTAGCCTGGACGACCCCGGG
Organism: Lepas anatifera; assembly: GCA_034440635.1. Classification (NCBI taxonomy): domain Eukaryota; kingdom Metazoa; phylum Arthropoda; class Thecostraca; family Lepadidae; genus Lepas; species Lepas anatifera. The sequence goes on from JAOTON010000331.1 coordinate 147,201, forward strand.
CGGGACGCGGACACCCCTCCCTCCCCGGGTGAAGTCGGGACCTCACCAAAGGAGGGAGGGACAGCCGAGCCCCACCAAAGGCCGGCAGACTTTTACAATGCTGCTACTCTTGCCGATGCTCTCAAGAGTACCCCGCCCTTGCGGAAATCCAGACCAAAGTAGAGTGTTGCTAGAGGAACACGAACGAACACAGCGCATCCCCCAGCTCAGCTACCAGGACTCCTTCATCCCGGGGTACGGGTCGGTGCGCAGCTCACCTTAAAAAGACAGGCGCCCTCGCACGGCCTCATCGGAGCAGGCGACTACCACCTGCTCGTCACAACTGATTCCCGGCTGGTCCGAGAGAAGCGAGCCCCCGGCCCGCAGGGCCGGCGATTAGAGGGATCCAATCGCCAGCCACACGAGCCGGAGGCCCACATACACCCAGACCATCCAGGAATCATAGGCACGTGCAAGGACGCCCATGATACTGGGATAATGTGGGTAACTGGGAAGTTATGAGTTGGAAAAGGAAGAGGGTCGGTCTGCGCTGTCCAGCCCAGACACGCGCCGCACGCGACCGAGGTGTCCACACTCAAGACGAGCAAGAGTGCACACACCCGCCACCCGCGGAGACACGCCGGGCCAGACAACGCAGACAGTGGGCAGGAGGGGTGTTTAGGAGTGGACAGAAAGGATACGGGTGGAAAGACATGGAGAGATAAGGAAATAAGGAAAGAAGAGGAAAAGGAACAAGGAGTTGGTGGGATTTGAATTTAGGAAGGCCAAGAAAGGATGAGGATGGCAGTTTCGATTTGGCCTCTCGACCGAAGGCGAGGGGCAAAACCCATCCTGCCAACTGGGGTCGCGGGTGTCGTCACATCCCGTACCCAATTATCCATGTGCCGGACCTGTCAGCAGGTGCAAACGAGTCCGGCAGATGAAAATCGGTCCCCTGCGGGGAGGGGTATTTAGGAGTGGACAGAAAGGATACGGGTGGAAAGGCATGGAGAGACAAGGAAATAAGGAAAGAAGAGGAAAAGGAACAAGGAGTTGGTGGGATTTGAATTTAGGAGGGCCAAGAAAGGATGAGGATGGCAGTTTCGATTTAGCCTCTCGCCCGAGGGCGGGAGGCGAAACCCATCCTGCCAACTGGGGTCGCGGGTGTCGTCACATCCCGTACCCAATTATCCATGTGCCGGACCAGTCAGCAGGTGCCAACAAGTCCAGCAGATGAAAATCGGTCCCCTGCGGGGGAGCTGGAATTTCGAAGAGATGTAAGTTTGGAAAACACTTTGTGAGATGAAATGGGAATGTCCTCTAGAAAATGTCCAAGACAGCGGTCGTCGAAGTCAGGTATGTTCTGTACATCCTCGGTAGTGAAAACCCCTGCAAAGAAATCGTTCAGGATCTTAGCCTTTTCACCAGCATCAGATTCAAGGTCACCTTTTTCTGTTCCGCAGGTCTTCTACTTTGGAGACAGTTTTCAATCGTGTTCCCGCGTAACTCCAGAAGCCCTTGGGATTCGTTTTGATGCTGGTTGCCAGGCCCTGCTCAAAGTCTCTCTGAAACTTCCGGGTCAGTGTGCGCAGTTCATTTTGGCATATCTGGAAACGAGCACGATCAATCTCGTCTTGAGTGCGGTGGTATGTTCGTGCCAGGTCATTTTTCTTTTGTTTGAGTCTCATGGCTGCCCCAGTCATGTAAATATTCTTACGGGAGGCCCTGATTCTCGTTTTGGGGATACATATATCAACAGCCTCGTTGAGGTTATTCATGAAAAAGCTATAAGATTCTACTAAGCTAAGGCTGTCCATGGTAGTCCAATCAATATCACGGATAATCATGTTCAACTGCTCAAAGTTAGCACGACTAAAGCTCAGTTTGGATACCCGGTCCAATCTTCTCTCCACATAGCATTTGATATTAAATTTGAGAAGTAAATGGTCACTTAGGACCAATACCTGGAAAGTGTTCCAGGTTAGTCAGCATACCCTCTTCGTCTGTGAACAAGAGGTCGAGAATGTTAGCCTGCTGGCCATGACGGTGACGTGTGGGTTTTTGAACATGTTGAAAGAGGAAAAAGTCATGCATGATGTCAATGAGACTGTGTGAAGGGTGACCTAGGGAGGCTGTGGAGAATTCCCCAGACCAGTCTATTTGTGGGAAGTTGAAGTCCCCGGAGACCAGAAGATGTGAAGGCGAGAAAGCCTTGGCTTGTGTGACAATATCAGAAAAATCACTCATGTTTTTATGACCGTCCCCTCTTGGACTTCTGTAAAAGCACCCCAGGAGCAGAAAATCCTTCCTGTGGAGCCTAATTTTAACCCATAAGTGCTCAATTGAGTATATACCAGGAATGGGTACCATCGAAGACCAGAGGTTATTCCTGACATAGATGGATATTCCTCATTCACCTGTACGGCCAAGGTTCAAGAGGGTATGGTCAAAGCTAGTAAAGAGGTGGTAATTTGGAATGGACAAGAGAGCCAAAGCCAGTGGGGAGCATTGAGCCTTAGAGATCACCTCTGTAAGCATTACAACATCTGGGTCTTCACCAGCAATCAGCATGCAGAGATCCTCTCGCTTGTTGATAAACTGATCACAATTAGTATACCAAACTTTAAGGTGCTTTACATTATGGGCCACTGTGAGTCAATTTTGATGTGCATGCTGTGGTGCTGTGGGTGCCAAAGGTGCAGAGGCGTTGTGAGCATAAGCATCATCAGTGATCTGACTCGCTGGTTGGTTTGCCACACTGGTAGTCATGCACACCCCATTGGATAGGGTGGCAGTGAGATCCCTGGCAGTCTCGTGACTGGAGGCGCCCTCTGCATGGATATCCCCTCGCACACTGCTCAGGTCAGCTGGGGAAGGACAGCTTGCTTGATGGGCATACTCAGTTGGTGCATGCACATTGACCATGTTATGTGCAGTGTGTTGAGGAAGTGTACCCTCTTCTATGCCTACCCCAGAGCTGGCAACTCGCCCACCCTGAGTTGTGGAGGCAACTTGTCCTGGCAGGCACCTACCTTCATCTGCCTTCTGGTTTGTAGGTATAATGCCAGGAGTGACAGATGCAGGAGCATGAGTGGTCCCCAGTGTGATGATTTTGCCCCGTTTGATGACAATATTTCTTTCACCAGCATCCCTCCTCTTCATCAACTCTTCCCGCAGTAGCTTCTGCTCCTGTCTCTCACTGAAGGTAAGGTCAGGGGTGATGTACACTCGCCTCCACCTTTCCAGACTCCTGAGGTGAGAAGCCATTCTCAAGATGTCATGCTTTGCTTCTTCATTTTCAAGTGTAACAATAAGTAGTCTGTCCCTACCAGGGATGACCTTGCCTGCTCTGAATGATTTTAAGGTCTTGACATTGATGTGGAGTGCCTCCCTGATCATACAGGCGAACAAAGTCATGTCAGCCTTTGATCTCTCAAGTTGTGAAGCTGATGCTCCACCTTGCTCTGGCAAGTTGTGGATGACAAGGTTCCGAGCCCTCCTATTTTTGTCCAGAAACTTATCGAACACTTTGGATATGGTCTTAGCATCCCCGCTTGAGACGGTGCCACTGTTTCTAGATGGTGCAGACACTGAGTGTAGTGTCTCTTTCACCTGGTCTACCATTTTGTCACATGATTTGACAAGAGCTTCAGAATACAGCATCTTTTGCTTTTGGTTTTCACTTAGAGCCCTCTTGATAAGGTTGGAATGCTCTATAGCCTGACCCTCCTGTTCCCTCATGGAGCTGGCGACAAGTTTCATGTGGTGCTGAAGGGCTTTGCTGAGCTGATCAACACCCTCTCTAAACGAAGAGCTCAGTTTGTCTACCTTCTTCTCAAGAGCACCCATGAAATCACCCTGGGGTGTCACAGAGAATTTGGGAGGGATAAGATCCTGGGGATCCTGGCTACAGGCCTCAGTTTGGGTGGAGGCATTGCAGGACACTGAGTTTGGTTGTGGTTCTGTTGAAGTGGAAACTTCAGAGACTGTGTTTGAGGAACGGAGATGCTTCAAAGTGAGAGTCTTGCAGTGACTGCATATGAAAGCGATGCTCCCATGCTTGGAGAGGGCATTGTAGGCAGGCTTTGAGACTCCCTGACAGAGTGTGTGAAACCAGCCTGTGCAGATGTCACATTGTACCCCAAGCTGTCCCTCCTTGACTTCTAAGCCACAGATATTTTTACCAGGCCCTCCATTGCAGACTGAGGGTAGATCACTATCCCCACTGCTTTTCCTGGACAGCATACACTTGTCACAAGGTAATGCGTCCTCCCTTCCTGAACCACCATTTCACAGAATTTGTTTGACCCCCCCTCTGCAGGTTTGTAGCTCTGTGTGCTTCTCTGCTGTGGTGACCTGGCTTTGTGGCCTGGATTCTGACTGCGAGAATCTATCAAATTGTTGTACCTCTCGAGAGACCAAACCAACAGGGGCGCTTCCGCCTGTGCCCTCGAGCGTATGTCCTCTGCCTGGCTCCCCTGGCGCTGGCGCTGACGCTCCGCTGGACGTTCGTGCCGCGGTTGTCTCTGGTGGGGGGCTGCCCTGGGCTCCGGCTGGGGACTGCCCCTGCTCCGGCCCTTCCTTCAGATTGCGGCCCTATAGTGCCCTTGACCGTGGACAGTCAAACCGGTGGTCAAGCTTCTACCCAACCATTATCGCGGAGCGGCGATAACACTCAGATGGTCGTACGTGATCCGATTCGTGGCGATGTGCCGGAGGTTGGTGCAACCGAAGAGGTGCCTCTCCGGAATTCGAATGTGACTAGGGGCCCTGTCCCAGCTTCATCTGGTGGGTCACCCATGGGGGATGGGGAGACTGGTGCGTTCGGATCTGGGGGTGGGAGGTCGGCGTGTGACATCGGGGGATGTATCCCCTCGCCAACTATGGGACTCACCGCGCGGCTGCCCACCGCCCGTGCGCCCATGGGCGCTCCGCCCCCTGGGTTGCTGACCGGCACCGATTCAGGCATGTCCGCACAGCCGCCCCGTCCATCATCACCATTGACAACCACTGGACTGACCGATCTTGTCTGAGACCTCGATGTGCTTGGGCGCATGCGGAGCCTGGGGCTGCTGTGGGTGGTTCGGGGCTGGTTGTTGGCTGATGTAGGCTTTTGTTCTTTGGGCTAGTTGTTCTGACGGGTGCTGGTTGTTTGTTGGTTGGGTTTGGACACGGTCATGATTATTATGGCCGTGTTCGACCTACCATCAGTGATGGCCTGGGCTTGTCGGTGTGGCTGGCTGCTGGAGCACGGGCTTGCGTTTGGTGGATGGCTGGCGTGTGCTTCCCGGCAGCGGTTCTGGGCTCTGGGGGTGCCCGGGGGAGTCGGTGGTCTCGGTATGTCCATCATTTCATCATTCACTACTCAGTTTGTCACCTGTACGTCGCTTAGTCTGGATCTAGTTTATTTAGAAAATCTCAACGATTTTAGGCTTCCTTGTCGGTTCATGGATTGGTGCGTTTTCTGAAGCCATTACCAACGCCAATCTGAACTTCTCTCCTCGCAAGACACCACCACTTGGCTCATGTTTGGAGCAAACTGGGTTGCTGGCTGTATAATTAGTATACTTTTCATATCTTGGCGGGCCTACTTGGTGTTACTCATTCGGACCTACATCTTTTTTCTGCCGTAGTTTACAGACTTTATTTGTGCCAAGCAATTCTTTATTTCTATGCTTGCAAACACCGCCTGCTCAAACGCACAACTAAAACGATTTTGCCCATTGTATTCTGGCACTGACACCGATGTTAACCCAATCCCTTCAAATCTCTCAACTATTCTAGAGTCATGTCAACATGAAAATGTCTGCTTTAACAATACTTCAACATTTAATAAAAAAAATTTCCCTCATCCATGTCAACATTCGATCACTACCCAAAAATTTTGATAGTTTACAGCACCTCATTTTGAATCTAGACCCTAGGCCGCACATTGTTCTTGTTTCTGAGCTATGGCTGGCCCCCGAATCGAAAGCAAACTATGACATTGAAAATTATTTTTTCGAATTTTCCTCAACAGCTCAATTTAGAGGAAAGGGGTCTGGAATATACATCTCTAAAACTATCCCTTACAAAAGGAGAACCGACCTAGAAGCTCACTCCATTCAACAGCAATCAACATTCATTGAAATATCTAAGGTATTTCTCTTCCATATTGTAATAGGATCATGCTACAGGTCCCCCTCATTCCCCTCATCAAATTTTCTTGAATACTTAGACGCTACTCTTGAGTTTGTATCAAAAAGTGAAAAACTTGCATACTGGGAGGCGATTTCAACTTTGATATTCTCGAATATGAATCGCATGAACCTAGCTCATTATTTATCCAATCTCTTGCTTCTCATGGCTACTTCCCATGTATTTCCATCCCGACCAGAATAACCTCTCAGACCAAAACCCTTATCGACAACTTTTTCATAAACGATACTTCTCTCGTTTGCTCATCTTCAGTGCTCACCGCAGACATCAGTGATCACCTCCCCATATCACTAACACTCCAATCTTTGTTTAAACCCCAATCCTCACAAGATAAGTTTCACAGGTCTTTCGACTTCAGGATGATTGACTCCCTCAAGAGTAATCTATCTATAAAACTGGAAACAATATTCACGATCCAGGACCCTGTGACGGCAGCTAATCTTGTTCATTCTTCCTTATCAGAGGAAATCAATAGATTTTCATTAAAGAAAACAGGTAGGAGACATGTACCAAAACAGCCATGGATCTCTTTCCGGCTCCTACAGTCAATCAACAAAAAAAGGCCTTTATCACAAATATATTCGCACAATGAACCCTCAGGATAATCTAAATTACAAGGCATATCGTAATACTTTAATCACTACAATACGACAAGCCAAAAAGACTACTTCCAAAGGAAATTAGAACAGGAAAAGGATGACCCTAAAAAGCTCTGGGGCACGCTGTTAGGCCTAACACATAAACATAAAAGTAAAAAACCTCTGCCAGAACAATTTGAATTAAACGGCGAACTAATTTCTGACCCTGACCTCATTGCCAACAACTTCAATGAATATTTCTCTACCATTGCTTCTTCATTAGACGAAGCTCTCCCAACACCCTCGTCAGATCCCCTTCAATACCTAGAAAACTATCAGGGCCAGCTGTTCGAATTTCACCCAATAACTGCTGAGGCAAATCTTTCTGTGATAGCTTCCCTAAAAAATACCGGTCGTGGACCCGATGGTGTCTCCTCCAAAATACTCAAACTAATTTCGCCCACAATATCTCGACACCTATCGCACTTATTTAATCTATGCCTGCGATCTGGTACATTTCCAGCTCAGTTTAAGGAATCACTTATTGTTCCCGTCTACAAAAGTGGTAATCCTCCAACTTTTTCAAATTACAGGCCTATTTCCCTTCTACCGGTTCTCTCTAAAGTTCTTGAGAAAATAGTATATAGCCAAGTAATCCAATATCTTGCGGACAATTACACAATATTTGAGAACCAATTCGGTTTCCGGCAACACCATAGTATGTTCATGCCAGTTGCCTTACTTTACGACAAAATTACATCAGCACTGGTCTCAAAAAGAGTTGTGTAACCATTTAATTAGACTTCTGCATGGCCTTTGACACGGTGAACCATGAAATTCTCCTTCAAAAACTTCAAAAATATTGAATTCAGAACACTTCGTTAAAATTTTTTGAAACATATCTATCTGACCGGAGTCAAAGTGTCAAAATCAATTCTCATCAGTCCACAATTACCAAAACAACTAGGCTAGGCGTTCCCCAGGGCTCTGTTCTGGGCCCACTCCTCTTTCTACTTTACATTAATGATCTTAACCGCTGCTCCCAAATTCCTACCTTCTACTTATATGCTGACGATACTGCCTTACTCTACACTGCTGACACAATCCAGTCCCTTCAACATGATATCAGCTTTAGTATGCCTCAAATCTGCCAGTGGTTAAATTGCAATCGTCTCACTTTAAACATTAAGAAATCAACCTTTCAAATTTTTTCTAATGAAAAAAACACGGACCTAAAAATTGAAATTGGTAATGTTCCTTTGCAAAGAAACTTCACAACCAAGTACCTTGGTGTTCAAATTGATGAAGACCTCAAATGGACAACTCATATCAGAAGCCTTGAAAATTCAATCTCTAGGACCATTGGCATAATTCAAAGAAACCAATATATACTAAATTCTTCCCCTCTCCTGCTGCTTTACAACTCACTTATTCTCCCCTTCTTGACGTACTCTATTCAGATCTGGGGATCAACCTACCCCTATAAGCTTCTCAAGCTCACGGCTCTTCAAAAAAGGGCTGTTAGAATTATTGAGGGGACTGACCGATTGGCACACACTAGCCCCATCTTCAAAAAACACGGCATACTAAAGCTTGAAGACCTCATTGAATTCTCTTATATTAATGTTATGCATAAATTCCTAATAAACCAACTACCACAACCACTGTCTTCTTACCTATCACTTGTCGATCTTCAACGGACGCAGCGAAATGCCAGACAAAGACAACACTTTACTGTTCCCTACGCCCCCACAATGTATCGTAAATTTTCCCTCTTTATTACAGCTCCCAGGGCATGGAACAAAACTGTGGCTTAAAAAATAAGAAACATTGAAGATGTGCCCCTGTCCAAAACGTTTTTCAAAAAGATGTTAAAAAAGATATATACCAACCTTTACTAGAGACTATGTCCTCATGCTTAGGAAATGGTGTATGGTCTCCCTGTAATTACGCAATTTAGCACTGGTACTTCAGGTTTACGCTTTTCAGTTATCTTAACATTATCTAAATGAACGCAGAATGGCCCATTTACTCCCATTAATCGCGGAACAAATTTGGAATCCAGGCATTTAGGTGGTTGAACAGGCTAGCCTCCGGCACTCATTTGTCGCCTCCTTGTAATCCCCTCGTGAATCTGTACCGTTAGCTTAAAATCTCCCCAAGGCCCCCCTTCCCATGTTCTCACTAATTGCAAGCATAATTGCCTCCATCCTACTCCCCGTGCTCCCGCTAACTAACTGTGTGTCCGGCAGCTGCCATGGCGCTCACGGCGTTACCGCCGGGCCCGAGCCCTTGGGGGCTGCGGTGCCCGAGCGGGGTGGCCCCTTCGCGGGCAGCCTCGGGGCGTCTCTGGAGGTCTGCCTGCCGCGTCCACTGAGGGGGCGCCCTGTCGCCTCCAGTGGGTTCCGCTGCGCGGGCGGGCGCGGCGCCGCTCCCTCGGCTGCTACTGCTGTGGACGGGCTGGCGCCCCCCTGCCTGCTGTGGTGCTCCCGGCGCTGCCGCTGTGCCCGTCTCGCTGCGGGCTCCGGCGGCCCCTGGGCTGGTGGCTCCGTGCGAGTTCGGTGCTAAAGTTTTTTAACCTGCGAATGTATTCTGCTTACCTTGTTTTTATATCAATGTTTTTAATGTTGTTACCCTCCCCGAGCCGGCTCGCCCCCCTCATATTGTGCTTGTAAAATGAGATAATGTGTTGTGTATGCAATATGTGCTGCACAGGAATAGGAATACATGTATGGAAGTAAGCAGAGAGCAAACATTCCTATCAGATTCCCCAGGGTCCTGAACAGTGGAAACTTCCCCTATCTCCACCCTGAGGTTAGGTTTTCCCTTACTTTCTTTCCCACCATTACTTGTGTTTTTGGACTGCACACCTGAGTCATTGGCACTTTCGAAGGACTGGATATCCGCTGATCCTTTAATATTTCCTTTATCCTTACCGCCTCGCTTGCCACCCTTACCAACTAGTATCCACGGTCCATCTCCACCACCGGACTCATCAACTCCACTAACAGATTCCTCAATAACAGTGTGGTGGTCTGGCGCACCTTCATTCGCCGTATTAGTCGCATTTGAGGCAGTGGTTTCAGTGCTGTGTTCGGTGTTGTGCGAGTCCATTTGGGCATGAGTCAATGTCGAAAAACATGGTTTTTGTTTGGAAGTCGGTGGCGGCGACCGTTGGCACGGCATTTTTACCCTTCTTTACGGTATTTCGAGCCAAAATGTGTTGAAGATATGTTAGATGTTAGAGGTGGGACTTTTTGGTCCCGCGGTCCCGGCGCCGGGACCAGGTTTGGTCCTGGCGGGACTAAAGCCGGGACCAAAGGCTAGACGCCGGGACTGTGCCGGGACCAGAGCCAGTCTGGATAAAGAAAAATTTATGACAATGGTTTCAGCATTTCATCTAAAACTGAGATAGGAGATAAAATATAACTGTGACTTTCCAGCACATCATTGCCTCCTTGATACAATATTCCAACTTTATAAAATGAGAAAAGTATCAATTCAACTAGATGAAAGAGAAAAATAATATTGCACACACACAGCACGGAACATAGCTCTAACTAAGTTTCATTCTTTGGAAACAACATTTTCAGATGTAATTCCCATTCCTTCACTTAATTATAAAGCAACTCCATCCATACATGCCATCCATACATGTATTTGACAGAACACACAGCAAAAAACACTACAACGGCAAAAAAAAGAACAGTACAATGGGTGCGCACCCTAAAATCCTATGGCCGGCCGGCATGACTACGCTGGACAATATTATAAAAGCAATATCATAAAAAGCAATATTATAAAACTCAGTGACAAAACCGGAATACAACCCAAAAACAGTGGGTACTGGGGTCAAAATCACTTTGAATTGAAGAAAAAGACGTTTTTTGCATATAGATACTGGAAGGCATAAAAACAAAAGCTTGATTGAAAAGAGAATTCTGGAATTGGCGATTGGAAATGGCCGTCTCTAAAAACCCCACTGTTTGAATTGCCTTCTCTCTAAAAAATACTCAACAGTATTTCAAATTACCTACGTCTGTGCGTCTTGAATAAAACGTAAATGGCTTCAATTTCTTCAACAACATTCAAGTCAACTACCGCACCACGCTCCGTTGTCGTAGACGGGGAAGTATAAAAACGTCTACACACAAATCGTCTACAACTCAATTCCTCTACATAAAATTCGTCTACGGCACAAAGCGTCTACACTTAAAAACGTCTACAACTAAAATCGTCTACAGAATATTCCCTCTACAGATCAAAAAGTCTACAAAATGCCCTGATAGGGAAGACTAAATTCGTCTACAAACAAAACGTCTACACATTAAAACGTCTACAACTAGGGTATGAATACACCCACTGATCAAAAGGTCGACAGATTGAAAGCACTTTAGATGAACCATCCACATGGTACTGCGACGATCACTTCACCCATAGGTATTGGGATTTGGCGCCAAATGACAACGGGGTAGCAAATTTCGTTGGAGCGCACTTTGGAATAGAGGTGGGCGGGGAGTGGCAAAATCAGGAAGAAAAAAACTTTATTTTGCCCGACGAATTTGGAAAACGGAATGCAAAACGGGGCGGCCTCGAGTGCTTGGCCTGTGATTTCTGTCATGAGAGAGAGGAGGTACTGTATGTGGTTCCAAACGTGATCGGAAAATCCAAGCTGCCAAGGTATAAAGGATATGTATATATATTTCGTGTATGTGAGGTGGGGTCTTCACAACTTTTTGTCATGAGGGAAATTCGCACCAAGGCGTTCTGAAAAGGTGAGTAGCAAAGTAAATACACAAATGTACTCTGTGACAGACTGAGCCTTTTTACTTTGATGTAAGGTTCATGGCCAAAATAACTCTCCAATGTCTAATTTGACATGAGCTGAGCATTTTCCATCTGGACATGCTCCTTATTCCGTCTGCAGAATGTGACAGATTTATCAACAAGGTGTTTGGGGCAGCTAAAATCCTGCCTGAATGGGCAGGGTTACAGGGTTAATTTGGTTACATTGTTTTCAATCATTTTGATGTAGTGTAGTGTGGACAATGCTTTTGAACCCATCACAGTGGCACCAGTGTGCAAAGTATGGCATTTTCGACGAGATCTTGTGGATGTGAGTGCTCTTGGAGACTGGAGTGAGCGGTGCAAGTTTGATCAGCCTGGTGCGAATTTGCGAGACTGGTGCGAGGAAGGTGACATTTAAACCAAACAAATAATGTCTGAATGGTTATTAAGACAGAGGAGGGGGCCTTTTAAAAAGTCCTTAACTAAGTGACTCGTTGTCTGGTTGCTTACTTCCTTTTGTTTATACTATGTGCCTGTAAAGTTCTATTCTGTTGCTAGCTGTTTCAGCCTTTGCTTTGCTTTGCCCATGTCTTCTTTTGCTGGTCTATTCATTTCTTCTGTCCCCCTGTTTGTATATGAAAAATGAAATAAAAAAAGCTGATGATGATGATGATGATGATGATGAAGTAACTAATAATAGAGGCAGCAGTGCATTTTGTGGGTAGGAATGGGTGCATTTTTCTCCCTGGTATGTGGCAGATTGGTGTGAATTGTTGGAGGCTGGTGCTGCGAGAATTTTAGATGGCTGGTGTGACTCGTCTGACCTGCTGCCATACTTTCCAGACTGTCAGTAGTGGATCCAGTGGAGTAGGGGAAAAAGGCATTTGCCCGTCCCCCTTCAACGGAAAAGTTTGGGGCAAAACTATGCTTTGCTCCCCAAAGCTCCTTTTTCCCAGACTCCTTTTTAGTTTTTAAGCAAGATTTTGGTACTTAAACTCTCAATTTCAAAGAGAACCAGCTAATTTCAGTGTAAATACTGGGGCTGGGATAGGAAAAAAGTATCTCAAGCCAATATTTTTACCCCATGACGTTTTTTTTGCTTTTTTTTGCCGTCACAGGTGACTCGGAGGTCCAGGATTTTCACATCAAATACCTCAGTGTCATATTTTAGCCCCACCGTTCACTGCATGACTTTTTTATTGCTTTTCGACTGGTTTGCCCCTCCCAAACTGACCAGCTAGATCTGCCACTGGTGGGCAGATTTGCTCCTACATCACAGGGTATTGGTGAAGCAGATGCCACAGGAACATGCCAGATGGTCACCTTGGGAAATGTTTTCAAAACATCTCCAGATTCACATTGGGAAATGTTTTCAAAATATCCCCACATCCTGCAAAAAAAATCCCTAGAGCCGAAACAGACGGAAGGAGAGTTTGAGCAGTGTAAAGTGGTTCCCAGAGGCGCACTCAGATTATAGAAAGAGGGGTGATATCCCCAGACTAGGAAATAGGAACCAAGGGCATACTCAACTGACCTGACCTGACCTGACCTGACCTGACCTGACCTGACCTAAACTAACCTAAACTAACCTAACCTAACCTAACCTAACCCCAAACCTAAACTTACACCTAACCTCTGTGCAAAAACTCCCCCTTTCTAGCCGTCTGAGCACGACACTGATCACGTGGGCGCGTCCTGTGGGTGGGATCACGCATGATAACATCTGGATTTTCTTCAGAATATGGGGATATTTTGACAACATTTCCCAAGGTGACAATCTGGCATGTTGCTGTGACATCTGCTTCACCATTACCCATCACAGTACTGTAGGTAGCCTCTCCCCGGGAACTGGTCCTAGTGATTTTACAGGCTGATGGCCCACTGTTGTGCTGCTGGAAAAATAGCAGCACCACAGTGGCAGCCTACTGTATTGTGGTTGGTAGATAAGTATTATGTATATTTTTGGGTAGCACATTATAGAGCCGGTAGGCTCTGATGTTTCTTTTCTCGAGGAGAGATCAGAGGGCCTGCTGACAGAATTGTGCTGACAGGCAGAACAGGGCTTGCTCGTCTTATCAGCGGGGGAAACTGTGGTGAGCATTCCCAAGAATGGCTACTTTCCCAACAATGGGACATTGACCCATATTTGGAAATGCTTGTTCCATAAATGGAAACGCACGTTCTCAAGGATGGGAACGCCCGGAACGATGTGTTCAGAAAAAAACAACAGGAGTTTAGAAAAGATAAGGGGAGTCTTTCTACCTGGTCACTTTCAAGTCTTCTTAAAATTTAAGGGGTTCTTCTTTGACTTAGAAAATCTGTCTTTGAGCGCTCCCTCAAATATTCTTCTAAACTGTGATCCAGTCCAAACGGTAAATGACGATTTAAAGACTGCTCTGAAACTATACAACCAGACAGATATGATTTTTTGGGATAATTTTTGGGGAAAGTTAATGAGAAATAATAGGGTAAAAACTAAAGTTTTGAAATTGTAGACTGCAAAAATATTTTTATTGGCATCATACAGTTGCTGCCCACCATTTGCCCGACTAGTGAGGAAATAGAGGAAAACCGTGCCTTTTGTATGTTCAGGAAGTAAGTAGAGCCTAGAAGTGGTATTTTCGTATTTCTTAAGCTGTTTTATATTGATTTGTATCAGGAAAGTTCTTTAGTTCTTTCAGTTTTTGTCCCCCAGATTGTTCGAATTATTCCGTAGAGTTTTGATAGGATTTTGCGCCCACCTGATAGGTGTTGCCTGGGGTCAAGCTTCCCCTCAAGACATCAGAGTGCATGTAGTAAAAACATACGCTGAGACTGATCGAAGGCAATGGTGGGAGAGACTAGAGACTCTAGCCCTTTGATGTGGGAATTGGCGACTCTGCGATAGTATTTGGCACCCCCCGCTCGGATGACGCCCCCTTTCGACGTTCCCCTCCCCTGGGAAAACTTGGATTCGCCTATGCCCCCTTCCACCCCTTTGAGCCTGCTTTTTACAGGGACAGGCCTTTGTTCCTTGGGCCGCCATCATAGGCGGATCCAGGATTGCCGATCGCGGGGAGAGCACCTTCCTGCGGGGGTGCCATCCGGACCGGGGAGCGCAATTTTTGCCCGGAGAAACTTATCAGGTGGGCGCAAAATCCTATCGGTAGGCGCCGATTCTCGCATCCTGGGAGGGGGGGGTGTTGGGAAGTGACATTTCAGGGGGCGCCGAGGATGAGGGTCGATATTTGGGCACGTGCCCCCCTTGCTCCCCCTCTTGGATCCGCCTATGACTGCCATTCATATTTAGTCAGGGAAACTGACATGTTAAAATAATCAGGTAGATATACACCTTTATTCGTTTCAAGTTGTCTGAAATCCCAGTTTGAATCTACGATGAAAAATGCGTTTCCAATTATGGAACAAGCGTTTCCAAATTTTGGTCATTGTTCCCATTTTTGGGAACGTAGCCATTCTTGGGAACGCTGACCACAGTTTCCCCCACTGTTATGCCATTTTGGGTGTTATTTGCAGAAAGTGATAATTTTGTGTTTGTGTAAATCAATCCATTAGCATATATTGGCAGTAAAGCAATAAAGCTATCCATAAAGCAGACACTCTTGCAGTCTTAGAATCTCCTCTTGGGTCTGGAGCCCTCCAATCTGCCATGTTAATTTAACCTTGATAGATGGTGGGTAGCCTACAGGCCTTTCTGCTCCCCTAACCTGTTTTAATATAACTTATCTTTTTAACTCACCTTGTAGATTTTCTCACTAATCCGGTCTTCTGGAGGGGGTGTGTTCGGGAGAGGAAAAGAAACCTGTGTCGAATAGAGAAACACCAGCCCCTCGGAGCAATGGCAGAATGAAATTATCAGCACTAAAGGATGGGAAATAAAGGTTGAGAATGGTGGGTATGTGTAAATGTTGAAGCATATAGCTTGAACTATTGTTACTTATATGGCTCTTTGCTACCAAATAGAAGTCATCAATTTCCTATGATTGACAATTTGGAAGAAAACAGCATGAAATGAGACCTGTAAAGTAGCCAAGATAATCATGAAAGTGAGAGAAGGGGCGCAGCCAAAGTTTTGGCATGGGGGACACCACCTTTGAGGGGCGCCCAGGAGAAAAGGGGTACTTCTTAGTGTAACTTAAAAAAAACTTCCTATATCTTAGTTTATATAAACTTTTGGGTACCTTTGGTCTAAGAACAATGCAAATCAGGCATTGGCTGAGAAGGAAAGTTCGATTAAGACCGGAAAAAGTATCACTGAATTCATGAAAACAGCCAAAACATGACTATTTTGGATAGATTTAAGGACAAATTAGCCAACTCAGGCGAGTACTTAAAGGGAATGTGGCACCCTGGTCGAACCTGGAATTTAGTGTAATTATGGGAACTCTTAGCTGAAAATCATGGAGACATCCATGATTTCTCTGAAAAAATGTACAATAAGCTCAATATTTTGATTTTTAAAATGCTCTTCTAGGGAAAGAAAGAAATATATGCGTGTGATTGATGTCATGATCTGGCAACGTCTAGCATATTAAATAGGCTTTAAGGGTTTTCATTGGCTGATACTCTCCGTGACGTCAGCATATGTCGCCACACAAACAGTTTACAACTGTGGCCTGCTGCTAAGGATACATGTGGGGTATATTTCAGGTAGTTTTTAGCTTTTCTCTACGGAAATTTTGAGTTTCAAGACAAATGATATATAGAGAACCCGGTTTTCCGGCATGCTTTACAACTTAGCTATCTCAGTTAAAATCACGTAGAGGTGCCACATTCCCTTTAACATCAGAGAAATCATCAGAGCCTGAAATGTCTCGCTATGTGCAAGCTAAGACGTATTGGAGTCGAAGATTCATTTGTTATGCCCATTGGTTTTGTCGTGACGAGTGAGCCCTGGTTGAACGTTGATTAAGTTCCGCGGCTCCCACAATGGCTGTGGGAGGGGGAGTGGCATAGTGACATTGGACGAATACCTTTTTTGTTGCCGGAATAGTTTGGGAGATACCTTTTTAACTCGTTTATAAAGTTCCATATTTTCAAGGATCGGTCCCAGTTACAGTAAAGAAAAGGTAGACGAGCTGGTGGTTTGGTGTGGATGGTGTGACAGGCCTGAAAATTGTGAAAAACTAGTTCTTCATTTAAATTAATTAGTAGAAATACTGGTTTAGGAGACCGTGCTCTGAGCTCAGGGGCACATGCCTTTTTAGCATCCCTCCCCAGAATCCACCAGTATAACTAGCACTTTATATAGTCAGGGGTGCTTAGGCATCACAATCCGTTTTAGCCACGGCTCATTTCTCGTTATCTCCATTTTACAAGGGAAAATAGAAAATTGCCCCCTTATCCCCCTAGTTCTGTCCCCAGGCACAAGACTAGCTCAGTGACGCCCTACCCCCCGAGGTGATGGGAGTTAGCTTTGCGTTCTTATCCCCTGTTTAATTAAGACCAGCTCATGGGGCCCCTGATGTGGATCAGACCCCCCCAGAGTAGCTCATGCTTGACCCAGGGACTAGGCTAGCTCAGTGACCCCAGAGATGGGGGGTCATCAGACTAGCTCAATGGGCCCCAGATAGGCTCGTATGACCTTGAACCAGCTCAAGGAGCCCCCAGAACAATTGAAAGTGTCAGATTCCCTCAGGGGACCGATTTTCACTTACCGGTTCGTCTGGCAAGTAAAGATTGGAGCAACGGGGAGTGACGCGCCCGGGGCCCCAGTCAGCCATGGGAGGCACCTCGTCACATTGCCGCGGATGCGTCATTTCTAGCTCTCTGGCGGCTGCCGACTCTTCCGACCTCGGTCGGCTAGAGTCGGCGTCTGTCGTCGGTGACTCTGGTGATGAGGTCCGCGGTGATGGTGGCGGCTGCCTTCCGGGCTCTTTGTTACCTGTTCGGTAACCGTATTGGATCGGGTCAGCGCTGTCCTGCACCTCCCAGTACGTAGCTCCTGTTTGTTTTAGTTCTCTTGTTTTGTTGATTATTTTTAGTTCCTGTCATCTTTTTTTGCCTTAGTTGCTGGTTCCACAGTTATTTGCCTTCTTCGGCATTTTATGGGTGTATGGCGCCCACTCGAGGCCTATCTCGAGCCCCGGCGACGAGGTTGACGGGATCCTGGGGGGTTGAGGTCCCTCTCGGGCGGATCAGTCCCGAGGGCTCCAACACGCCCCCTTTGGCCCAGATATCTCCATATAACCGGGGGTAAGCCGTCCGTAGGCTGCCGCGGGCGGCCTAGCTACGCGGCAGTGTCTACGGACACTGTCGCTCGGTCCAGCTGGGTAGGGGGATTATGTTTCGGGTGTGCGGCGCGGCGCCCTTCGCGGTGGGGACTGTGATAGTTCTTGCCGGGCGCGATGCGGGCCGGGGTTTTGGAAACCGTCGATTTGCGAGACTCCGGCCTGTTGCGCGCGCCTAGTGGGCCGCAGTCTCCGCTGCGTGAGGGCTGACGCGTTTTGCTTCGTCCCGACTCATGGCCCTTCCGGCCCACTGGGCTGATGGCGTCAAGGGGGTGGGTGCGTTCTGATCGGAGGGGTTGTGTGAGTATCTCTCGCCCGTCTGAGACGGGCGCACCTGCCCCCGTAGGCACTGTACCAGCCCCCGGGCCCAGCTATTGACAGCTGGCAACCCGGGGGGCCAAAGGTAAATACTTTTCTCATGGCGTCCTCCTAAGCATCTACTTCTACCGGAAAGACCCTACGGACTCCGATCCCTGCTTCGAACTTGACCAGCCCGACCACATTCTCTGAAACCACTGATGTGATGGACTCTACGGATGATAGACCCCCGCGCTAACTAGACCACACCAGGCTCGCGCTTCAACCCCTGTGGGGGACAAGAACACTCCCAAAGTTCTGGTCCTCACTCTTGAGGAGGGTGACAAGGTTAACCCTTCCAGGTCTCTCAGGCCCTGGCAAAGCTTGGAACTGCAAACAACGTGTATCGGCACTCAGGCACAAAATTGGAAGTGACCATGTCATCGGAGGCAGAAACACGTGACCTATTGTCTACCAAAAACCTTTCCTATTTAGGTGAGGGAAAGGCAGTGATCTGTGTACCAGTCTCTGTCGCTCCTCATCCGACAAAGAACAGCGCTGTGGGCGTTGTTACTTGTCGGGAACTGGTAGACTCCACGGAGGAGGATGTTCTGATCGGTCTGGAGGAGCAGGGTGTAACGAAAGTGCGAAGAATGAGCAAGAGATTGAATGGCAAACTCGTGCCAACGAATACTTTCGTCTAAGGGTACCCCTCCCCCAGCATGATCTTAGTGTGCCCCCGAGCTTTGTCTTAGGAGCTCCCGGACACCAGTATCATGGGGCTACGAAGTATTGGTCTCGGGTGCCCCCGAGTAATGATTTCAGGGGCCTCCGAGTGCTGATTTCGGAGGGACCCCGAATGTGTGGATGCAGTGGCGTAGCCAAGGTGGTTCATAGGGGTTCGTGGATCCCCCTCTGGGGCCAATCTTAACTGCTTAATCTTAACCAAAAATTCTCTGATCAGGGGGCCCAGGAGTCAGTCCTAGGGGCCCACAAGTTTTGTTCTCAGGGGGTGCCGAGTTGGCCTCAGGGTCCCCCGGAGTCGGTCTCAGAGCCCCCGCGAAGATCGATTTCACAGGGGGCCCCTGAGAGTCAGTCTCAGAAAACCCCAAGAGTCGGTCAAGGGGACCCCCGAGACTCGATATCAGAGGGGCCCCAGAGTCTGTCTAAGGGGCCTCCGAGTGTCAGTCTCAGGAGCCCCCCCAGAGTATGTCTTAGGGGGTCCCTCGAGATTTGTTCTCATAGGACCCCGAGAGTCGTTCTCAGGGGGCCGCCGAGAGTCGATCTCAGGGGCTCCTCTCAAGTTATTATAAGGTACCCCATTACATTTGATCCGAGGGGACCTCTCAGTGGGCCCCCGCGAGCTAATAAGGGGACCCGAGAATAAGTATCACGGGGGCCGCCAAGTGTTGGTTTCAGGGGACCCATAATATCACGGGCATCGCTCTCAGGAGTTTTTTTCTTTCAGGTGGCCCCGAGATTTAATATGGAGGTCCGTAGGTTAGTCTCGTTTGTTCCGCAGACTGCTGGTCCCAGGGGGCCCCGAGAGTTAATCTAGGGAGCCCTCGAGAGTTAGCCTCAGGTTGTCTCCCCTCTCCGAGTTTTGGTCTAAGGGGCCCCAAGAGTCAGTCTCGGGGAGCGCCCAAAAGTCAGTCTCAGAGGGCGCCCGGGAGTCAGTCTCAGGGACATTCGAGAGCTTATCTTGTGGCTCTGAGATTAATTATCAGAGTTGCTCCCGAGTTTTGGTCTCACGGGCCCCGAGCTAGCCCTAGGCTCCTGAGGGCTAATCTGTGGCCTCCAAAAGTCAGTCTCGGTGCGCCAAAAAATGTGTCATTGGTACTTCCACCCCCCCCCGAGTGTTAGTCTCAGGGGCGCCCTAGAGTTAGTCTCAGAGGGCTGTCGAGAGTCATTCACACCCCCCCGCCCTCCCCTAGAGACAGCCTCAGGGGACCCCGGGAACTTATCTGGATAGCCCCGAGAGTCTCAGTAGCCCCCCTCCCTCCCGAGAGCAAATCTAGGGGATCGATAGTTAGTCTCGGAGGTGCTGCCGAGAACTAATCTCAGAAGCCCTGAGAGATTCTCAGGGGCCCTCAGTTTTGGACATGAGGCGCCGGGAGTCAGTCTGGGGGCCCATGAGACTTATCGGGAGAAAGGCTGAAAATTAGCGTTGTGAGTGCCGCCAAGTGTTAGTCTTAGACGGCCCCAGAGCTAGTCTTAGACGGCCCCAGAGCTAGTCTTAGACGGCCCCAGAGCTAGTCTCAGGCTCCCCAAGAATTAATCTCGGGAGCCCGAGTTATTTTCACGGGGACCTTTCAGTTCTGGCGTAAGGAAGGCGGGAGAGCTAACTCAGAGATTCGACAATTAGTCTCAGGAGTATTGGTCTACGTGACCTCCTCCCCCAGCACTCTTATGATGTGCCGAGGCCGCCCCCTCGGTGCTGATGGTGCCCCCCCGCCCACGTGCCCTGATGGTGCCCCACTGTGCTCCGACTGCGCCCATAGCCTATCGTTTTCTTTGCTGTTTATTGCCCACCGGTGCCCTGTCATCTTTTTTATTTTTCCGTATCAGAGCCGAAAGGCCCTCCTTTGCTTTGCGTGGTCCTGTTCAAGCATGTTCATATGTAACCCCGCCGTACCTTCCTTCTCCTCAGCGTGGTGGTGGTGCCGATGGGACCTTCTATTGAGGTCAGCTCTAAACAGAGCTTCGCCTGTACTGAGTTGTGCTTTAACGGGCGTATCAACTGGGAATCGCCCGTGAGACGCTGCGAGAGACAACGTGGCTGGTTAGCTGCGGCATGCTGCAGCATCATGCTGCGAGACCTACCACGTCCTCACTGCATCACCATCTACCAGGTAAATATATTTGGAGGCTAATTAAATTGAGCGTCCAAAAATAAAAATAACTTAACCAGCTGCATTGTTAGTTGTATTGCACTCTTAACCAACTGCATTGTTAGTTGTATTGCACTAGCAGGACGGACCGTGGCGAATGATAATATGTATACTTTTTACTGATTCCTGTGGTAAAAGCAGTGTCATGCTCTTTTCATCCCAACGGAAACACATCCAGTGTTACGGTAAATGAGATTATTCCAAATAGATGAAGACTGGGATCAGCCCCTGTCAAAAGTTTCACTTGCCTTGACGAGTCGCTCCCCGCCTGGGGTTTTTGCAGAAGAACTGTAAACGATTTGGCTTGCCTTTTATTCTGATATTTTTTGCAACTTGCGTAAAATTTTGGGTCTAGGTCACTTGGGGGTTGTCTCAATATAGACATATATTTTATATATATATATATATATATATATATATATATATATATATATATATATACACGAGTATATATCGTTCGTATATTCGAATCCATCCAAATATAATTGGGTTTTCAGGCATCGATTGACAATATGCACATACTCAAAGCACAACTAACGAGCACACAGGCCAGAAAGTAAGACACACGAGATACGCATACGTTGAGGTGCCACGAGGCCGATAATTAATGATTGACAGCTGGTTGTTCTCTGACCACCTTTCTAAAGCTGGCTAGTGATAGTGCGTTTACGGTGGCAGGTGGCAACTCATTCCAGATATTTGCCACCCGGTAATTAAACGACCGTTGTGATGCGGTAAGGCGAAGAGCCGGCAGCTGGATATATATATATATATATATATATATATATATATATATATATATATATATATATATATATATTTATATTTATATTATATTTATATTTATATTTATATTTATATATATATATATATATATATATATATATATATATATCGTGTATTGTTGAAGAGCCATTTGACAGGTTAACGATAAAGTTACACACTGAAAAATTGGATATTAAATATATTAAAACAAATCAAACATACGGGCGCGTTTCGATACTTCTTCAGCGTATGTTTGAAGAGTAGAACTGTCTGTCGACGAATGCAGGTTTCTGGGAGCTCACGTGAGGCTAAACGTGAAGAATATTTGTCAATGTTTTTGATATTGTGAAGTCCCCTCTTTTGGAATTTTGATTCTCATTTTGTTCAATTGGGGACGACTCCAAAAACTTTCTACTATTTTTTATAGACCTCTGTGGAGTATTTCTGCATTTTTCCGGTTCGGTAAGTGTTCAAATTGTTCGGAGTGTATGACAAATGAGCTCGTAGTTTTATGATTTCTCAGGTCTAATTTGTGTTCGTAAATTCGCTTTTTTGCAGGCCGCGATACGTTTCCCGGTAGTAGAATCTTGTGCAGTTTTAGCATGGAATTTTGTAGACGATGCTGTTCATATTAATGTTTTTCAAATCCTGCTTCTTTTTGATGAGGTCTCC
This sequence comes from Lepas anatifera, assembly GCA_034440635.1. Taxonomy (NCBI): domain Eukaryota; kingdom Metazoa; phylum Arthropoda; class Thecostraca; family Lepadidae; genus Lepas; species Lepas anatifera. The sequence continues at coordinate 169,596 of JAOTON010000331.1, forward strand.
TATTTTCAAGCCTGTGCTTGCAATAAACCTAATATCTGCTTGTTTAAGTGTCCTTTCTAGTATTCTGTGTTAGATGTTTTTGGTCCTACAAAAGTTCTCAGTGGCGTAGCTCTTGTTTTTTCGAATTTCTAATCCTTTTTGCCTTCATAAGACATCTCACAATAAATGCTTTAGGGTATTTTAGTTTTAGAAACGACGAGAAAATGCAATTCATCTCCTCTTCGTGATATTCGTTGCTGCACACACGGAGTGCACGGAGGAAAAACTCAACGATTACCCTGGATTTTACTCGGTCACTATGGGCAGAAAAATAATGTATGAAATTGTCGGAGTTGGTTGTTTTTCTGTATACTTTGAATTTCACTCTGTCGTCTGTCCTCAGAATCTCTACTTCTAGAACACGGAATACTAGAAAGGACACTTAAACAAGCAGATATTAGGTTTATTGCAAGTACAGGCTTGAAAAATAGGACACCTCATCAAAAAGAAGCAAGATTCGAAAAACAACAAGAACAGCATCGTCTACAAAATTATATGTCAAAACTGCGCAAGATTCTACTACGGGGAAACGTATCGCGGCCTGCAAAAACGAATTTGCAACACAAATTAGACCTGAGAAATCATTAAAACTATGAGCTCATTTGTCATACACTCCGAACAATTTGAACACTTACCGAACAGGGAAAATGCAGAAATTATCCACAGAGGTCTATCAAAAATAGAAGAAAGTTTTTGGAGTCGGCCCTAATTGAACAAAATGAAAATCTAAATTCCAAAAGAGGGAACTTCACAATATCAAAAACATTGGCAAATATTCTTCACGTTTAGCCTTACGTGAGTTCCTAGAAACCTGCCGTCGTCTACAGACAGTTCTACTCTTCAAACATACGCTGAAGAAGTATCGAAACGCATTCGTATGTTTGATTTGTTTTAATATCTTTAATATCCAATTTGTCAGTGTGTACCTTTACAATGTGTATGGTTTCTGGGTTTGTCTTATTTCTGCGGTTCTAATGACATGCGTTGTGACCCATTTTCATCCTGTGTTGACCCAGATTTCACCTATAGATCATACTACATATTGTTCGATGTGGCTTGCTGAGAAGCTTCCAAGTGTATAAATAGTTTTATTATGACTTTGTACGTCAGATGCCTTGACAAAAACCTTCATTTCCCTTAAATTCCTATGGTGATATGTTTTGGCCCCTGGTGATTTAGAGTTTTAGCTGATAAAAATCTACAAATGATTTCTTTAGCGCTTAAGTAAAGGCATCTATAGTGATCTCTTTTCATCACTTTTCACCAATTAGCACGGTTTTCGAGATCTTCGGGTATCTGTCCTCCCCACCCCCTCTTCAAAGCGAAGGTGGCTCAGACTCCTTTTAACTCGCTTGTTAAATACACGCTATGTATAGTTCTTATCCCAATGACACGATCTATCAATTGCTAACACAAATTTTGTTTCAGGGAAATTGTCTCAAGTAGACGACTGTCACGAAGGAGCAATCAGTGGATATGCCAGGGCGCCCTTCAGGACGCTATCGCTGCACTGCTGCTCGGCGCTGGCCATCGCCATTTGTGATGGAACGACTCGGCGGAGGCGGGAGTTCCCCGTGGTGGAGGATGGCGGGCAGTCGTGCTCCTGTCGGGCGAGACGCGGGAGGACTGCCCTCCTTCCCGACTCCTCTGTTCCAGCCTGAACTCAACGCCCTTAAATCAGCGGTGGTTGCTTGTTATGGGGTTGCCGCGTAGTGGTCCCTCCGAAGGGCGCACCAGCATCTTGTCGCATTTACATGAAGGTCTCTTGTAAGTGTGTGTATGAGTAATTGGTAATAGAATAATATAGAACCAGAATTTATCAACTACCACAAGATGACGACGGGGCCGCCCCAAGACTTCGTGCGATAACCGTTTCCAGGTCCAGGAAACAACACTGGCCTAATGGCTGGCACCGAAGTAGCATGCGGGATCACGCGCCGTCATCCATGGGTCGGTACAATCGTGACGCTGCGATCACGGTGCGCCAGCTCCAAGCCGGGCACTGGACAGGCTCGGAGCAGCACCTCGGCTGGATGGGCCACCGGCTGACACCTACCTGCTCCCAGTGCTGCAGTGAGGCGTGCTTCATGACCCTCTGCCTGAAGTACAGGGAAGAAGTGGGCACCCTGACACACATGCTGCTGCGCTACCCGTGCCTGTTCGGCACAAGCCTGGGAAAAATCTACTGTGCCACACGCAGCATGATATGAAGGTGCTAAAATGACCAGTAATTGCGCTGAGAAGTCATTGTATTGTCCTTCGAAACAGATGAAGCATCTGTGACTCGTTAGCAAATTACGTGGAGTGTTTTTTTTTCCAAGATAATCGTTTTGAATCGTTGTAAGGCAAAAATGAGCCTGTGATATGTGCAGTATGGTTCGGCTGATTGCGCCAGACTTCTACCCCGTGTTACGCACTGCATAATGATACCCTCAGATATGCGACTTAACCATACATCATGATTTTGTATATGGCTCATTCCGCGTCAAATCGATCAAAAAAATGGCATTTTCGTACCCGACCCCCTCAGAATTTGATGAAAATTGGTGCACTTGCAGTACCATATGAAAAAGCGTCACACATGAAATTTCAGTCTGGAGCAGGGCTTGAGGTCAGATCTAGAGGTCATCAAAGGTCATGCGTTTTCGCCGACTTTTTTGCGCGCAGGGGCGGTTGCATTTCTTATCAACTTATCGTTACTTATTTTCGTCATCATTCGAGACTACTAGCCATGCAAAATGTTATGCTATTCAAATATTCCACATAGCACAACTCGTCCTGATGAGTATGCATAATGCTACGGCTCACTGACTGAGCAGAACATATTTTTTTGAACACGTCATTTTGAAGCTGACACGGAACGAATTGGTGAGTGGGCATTTTGATAGCACAGTGTTGTATAAACTTCCTTAGGAGGCGGTTGCCAAGACAATGCTGCAAATTCATGTGAAACGCAAAGGAATGTGAAAAGAAAGTAATGACAATACAGGCGTCTTTGCCCCATCTGACTTGCTGTAATAATCATGTGATTCGCTGGAACGGCCACTTTATAATGGCCGCCTTTCAAAATCAAAACACTACACTTAACAATGAAATGGATAGCTCGATCTGACATTCAACTCAAAACCACCGAAAGACAAAGCGGGCCAAGACAATGACTGCAAAGAGGACAGACAGCAGTGCGACGGTTTGAGCTTAAGCCCTGCTCCAGTCAGGGATCGGAACATACCCTTGGAGCTTGGAAACGCGATCCACGCGAACGACAGCAGCGTTCGCGACGGGTCTGAAGCAAGGCACTCCATCACGAGTAAATATGGAATGCACTTTACCGTCCTTTTTCGCGTCCAGCAGTGTCTTGAAGATGGTTTGGCGGCGTGGTGAGAGTGACTCGCTGATATAGAGCCGTTTCTTTGGGTCCCTTTCCTTCATGAGCTGAAATCGGCCTTGGTACAGTCGATCACGAGCTGTATATGGGCCGCATGCGTTGAATTTCACGACGAGTCGTTTTTTGTTTCCTACACGGAAACACGAAGCGATGTCTTCCTTCTTCAGCTTCACCTCAGGGAGGGTCTGCTGCACCACGTTGATCACGACGGGAAGTACATCTTCTGGCTGGCTTCGTCCACCCGAGTCTGTCCGGGCCAGTGGCGGCGGAATCACGTCACCGGTCAGGACGAGCGTCGGGAGGCGTGACTCGGCGTGGAGATCATCCAGAGCATCGTGGAAGATGTCTAAGCGTACAGCACACGCATCTGAGAGCCGCTGAACTTCCTCGAGCTGGTCATCACGATCTCTGATGTGCTTCTCGATGTCAGTAACACGCTGCGTGATAGCGTCTAAAGCTCCGCGCACCGACCTTTCAATCTCAGCAGTGAGATCCCGTTTCATCTCCTCCAGCTCAGCTCTTACTATGGAACTTAGCTCTTCCCTAATCACACTGCGCAGTTCATCTCTCATCATCACCCTAAACTCAGACTTTGACAGCTCAGGCGCACCCCTTGGACCGTCCCTGATATCAGAAGACACAGAACCGTTCCCACGGCCCTCGGCTGGTAGGCCGTCAGCTGGGCCGCCCGGCTCAAGGTCACGCGCCGTGTCAGCTGACTGTGGGGTGCCCAGGTTGGCAGCGCTGGCACGGGCGGTATCGCTGGGAGAACCAAGTGGGGCAGACCCCGACCTTTGAGTTCGGCGACGTTTCTGTGACGCACCTGGTGGCATGTCCGAGCCGTGGTCGGTAAGTTTGCTGATTGCTTCTCTAATGTTTGCCTGTAGAGTCCTCTGTGCCCCGCGTGAACCACTTGACCCTCGGGCGGACATACTCCTCCTGCCTCTACCACTCATGGTATAAACTCCACTCGATCTAAAATAACCGTAGATATACCTGTGTCACCTTATGACTGTCAGATGGGGCAAAAATCGCACAGACCCCTCACAGCATAGCTGAATTCACACTGCCAGCAGACCGGTCCACCCCTCTCACTGGTCAGGTCACAGCAGCGGGAGCGCGCACGTCCGATCGGGGCGGCGCACCCGGGTCAACTGCGTTTTCGCCGACTTGGCTTAAATCAAACACAGATAATTCTGGTGTTAACAAAGTTTTATTGACCAAATTGTTACCAATGCCAGTCAAATGCTTCACCATTCTGAAAGTGAACTCAAATTAGACGTGACCCATATTTGACCTTTGACCTGACTAGGTCAAATTTTATAAATGCGCTTTTACTAAATTTTCCTGTTTCAAATGGCTTGAAATCTTGACATGTGACTTACTTAGCCATTAACTACATGTGTGCAAAAAAGAAAGGCGGAGACTTGTAAAAATTCTAAAATATCGATATTTGAAGTTGGTAGTGTTCTGCAGAACAATTATTCCCCGGGGCAATTCATATGTGATATACGATAACATATGTTTTGTGCGATTTTGGATAAGAATATTCCGAATCATTCGGAAAATATCTTCCTTGAACAGTTTTTAACCAGTGCACGATTGTGGGTTTGAGAATTTCACGCAGAGTACGTGGGGTTAAAACCCCAACTGAAACCGGCATATATAAATGAAGCGCATGGAAAACAACTACTGGTGTCCCATGACTTCTGAAAATAACGATGGGCCTTCAATGCCTGCTTTAACATCATGTCAATCTTGAGGTCTCAGGAAGCCAAACAAATTAATATGATAAAGGAGAAATCTAACATGTCAGCTTTTAGCTTCCTATTCATTCTAGAGCAAGTCCTGGGATATTATTGGAATCCCGGTGTCCAACGCAGTGATACAATGAAAACAATGCCGTTAAAATACAAGTTCTTACCCGATTGAGTCTCAAATTATTGATTAAAATATAAAAAAAACTTGCGGAATTGACCAAATAGATAATTCTGGCGGGTTTCTGATTCGAAGTTCGAACAGAATGTTAGGGCTTAGCCCAGAAACACGGGAGCAGTACTAAATGATGGAATGGAACATGTGTGAGTTTATGAGCCCTATTTAGTTTTCGACTTTAAAATCAGTTTTGATTATTTCATGCCATGTGACGTCAAATTCCATCATTACAAAGACGAATCACAAGTGCGCGTTTATAATTTTCAAAGTAAGATCAACCGACATAATATAATGACTACCCTTGTACTCACTGGGTCATCATATGTTGTTCGTCACGCGTACCTCCCTACCTGTCCCACTGCTTGAATATAGCTTGACGAACACGTAACCCTCACGCAGTGAAGAGCAAACACAATGCACACTTCTCGTTCCTGGTACAGTGCGGGCAGCAGCAAACCTGTCATTCAGCACATTGCGTTCCTCTAATATCATATTTTCAGGAAAGTACTCGACAAACGTGGTCGATTAATGAATCTTAAGAAATAATAAAATTGTTCCGGAGTTTCTATGATGTGCGTATGTAAGCTTGCTCGTTTAGCAAGCCACTTTGTTGGCCCTCCCACCCCATCACACGGACCCTTTCCGTGGGCAGTGGCAAAAAAATGCCACCCAGCATCTATGCCAAAATCTGAAACATGGTGCGCTACATTTACGAATTTTTTACAATTCTTATGTTGTGAAGCAGCGCCATCTGAAAAATGAAATACATTTTCTGAACGCTTCCCAATTTTACGTTCCAGAAAATCGATTAGCTTTTGTTGGAACAGAGGCACTGCAGCAGTATTATGCAAACAGTCAGGAATCGCGGAATAAGATTCGTGCTGAATTTCTCCAGAGTGACTGCGCCAGTAGGCTAGAAATGGATGTACGGTGGCTTGAGCCTTCTTCGAGTGGTGTGATTGGATCTCATCCTGGGCTACCATCGCATAGTTCTCTGCAAAATCTCCGATCACAATCACTTGCCCCGGCAGTAGCTTCTCTTTGAGATCTTTGAGAAAGTTTCTCTGAACACGAGCGACAATATCGTGTTTTACGAGCGCTTCCAAATGCTCACAAAACGATTGCACAAAATCTTCACTTGATTGTTTCACCACTTCTAATGCCGACCTATCAGTACTTGTACATTTCCGACACTCTATGGTGTGTATTTCACTGTTGTCATCAGGGTTGGCATTTTTGCCAGTTGAGAGGAGTTTCTGCCGCCGGCCGGTTTTACCGGTTTAAACCGGCAAAAAGTGGCAGAAAGTGGCAAAAACTCGGGGAGGCCAAATTTGTCATTATTTATGAAAACTGAACTTAAAGCGTTTTCCAATAGTTGTTACCAATATCATGCCGATAATTACACTGTATTTCCGGTATTCTGATCACCTTATTTAACATTATATATTTTCTAGTCTTAGTCTTAAGCCTTAGTGCAGCAAACGCAGATAGGATCGCATGCTATCCACATTTTATCAGTTCAATTGTTAACCCTCGATAATATTATCAGCTGAATCAAACAGGGGCTAATTCTGATGCCTGGTGGTAGTCTAGATGAAATAAGACGGTTTTCCTGACTAGAAAGTCAAGCCGCTCGAGCTCAGTAAGAATCCAACCCATGCGTTGGGGTCGCCGATGCAGTTCTCTATCGGTGTTATGTAAGCGCCTTTTAGGTGCACGACATATTACTGCAAAGATCGTTATTATTTTACGTGTCGTATTTGGTGACAATTTTGAGTCTTCTTCAACGCCAAACAGTGGCGAACATTAGAAAAGGCACAAGCTGGGGATTCCCAAGCCCGTCCGAGTGGCTGGTGTACTGGATCTTTCACGGCGAAGGACATTATTTCAGCCTGAATACATGGAAACTTCATTATAAGCAGTACTTTTGAGCTTCTGTAAGCTATACTTATCAAGTGAAGATCACTGACCTGTTCTGGTTAAAACATTCACTTTTTCAAACATGTTGTCTCCTCGAGCTACTTTGTTCGTCTCTTCTGATCATAAACTCTCAAAACTAGTGGCTTGGACCCCCAGTGGTCGGTTATACCATACATTTATATCTTGGCAGGCGCACACCCAGGATTTTCGTTTGGGGGGCGGCAGGCTAATGGGGGCGGCATGTCACGCGCAGGATTTCTTTCCCTGGTGAAGAGGCGGCAGTTTCGGAACAGGGGCGGCTTGAATCACATATTGGGCGAATGCTGCAACGCAGGGGCGGCACGCTAGGGGCAGGGACAGCAAGGTGAGAGTAGAACTGGTACTAAAAGCCAGATCAGGCTCATTTCTGCCCTCCATGGGTGCCTGCGTCTGCCTCTCCCCTTGGGTGGGCTACTGTCTCTTCGAATAGCTACTTGTCTCCCCCCTGGATCTGCCAATGATTGGTTCCAGCCATAAAAGACCATTCGGTTTGAACAGATTGTTGAAGTCGTGTGGTGAAATGTAAGAAGAGAGTGCTGAAGCCTCCCAATACACAGTAATATACGTTTTCACCCCAGAAGATGCCTTTACATTCATATCCAACGCGAATATCAGTTATATTTAGTATTTCATAGTGTTTGCCACTTTTTGCCACCGGGTTTATGCCAGCCGGTTTAAACCACTTTCTGCCGGCTGCTGCCAACCCTGGTTGTCATAGTCGGCCAGCAGCTGTTCGCCGAATTTCGCTGCTTTGGGGCACTGTTCACACTTGCGCTCCTTACATTGTAGTGAGGGAGGGAGGATTGCACTGGATTTGTGCCAGACAGTGGTCCAATGTTTTCAACTGGGTTCCATTAACACTCAAGCTGTACACTTTTCCACCAGCCATCATTAACCTCACATTTTCGTGAATCATACAAACACATACTGAAAAGGTGCCGCTGGCTCCTGCCAAAATACACTCTTTCGAACGAAGTTCCGCAAACTTGGTAAAACCAATATTTTGCTCTGGATGAGCGTCTTTGAAACATCGGTAAGCCTCTTTGAGGTTACACAGAACGAGACGTTTCTTTCTTTTCTCCCGTTTCGCTGTTTCTTTGTTTTGGATAGTGACGAAGTCTTTGCTTCCAGGCATCTCACGACTTTGTCGCCATCCCTATAAAAATACTTGACTAGCTTGGCCGTGTCGGGGCTTAACACTTTTTCTAGGTTTCGGATTTGTTTCTGATAGGCAGGCCGACGTTTCCTGCAGATGCTTGGCACATCTTGCTAGATGATAAGGTGTGCTAAACTCCTTTGCAATCTTCCGAATAGTCCAAGTTCTTGGTACCATTGTCATCACTCTTATTTTGTCACTGGGTTGGGTCGAGTCTTTGAATTTCTGACGAAGTTGGTTCATCATATCATCAAAGTTTTTTGCTTTCTCTTCCTGTGGTTGAGGAATGCAAAATGCTGCCTCTGGATCGATCCACTCAATTTTCCTATGGCGAGAAGTCCGATTTTTTATAATTTCGTCTTTCTGTACTTCTTAGACCTTCTTATTCGCTTTTGCTGAATTGGCGTTTCTCCTAGGGCCTGCGCCAATTGATTTATGACCTCAACAGATTGATCCGAATTCATGACTCCATCGCTGGAGTTCTCAGTTTCTGGTGTTGAAGGGTCTGTACTTTCGACCATACTATGGAGCCCAGAAGGTCCTGGTTCTGAGAGAGGCTCTTGTGGCATTTGCGCTGGCTCCACTGATGGACCTGGGACCGTGCCTTTGGAAAGCATCAATCGACAAGATGTGCAAACATATTTGTTCACATTTAACTCCAGGTCAGGATACTGAATCACCCATTTTGTAATCACGGGCCTACACCCTTTTTTAACAGTTTTTCCCTCATGTCGATGAAACGGGTCAGAACATGTTGTCCACCTGTCACTCCGTCGTTCGTATCCAGATGAGTTTCCCATTTCCGGTCAAAGAAATCAAGACTATTCAGTTCCAGGCTGCGAATCGAAGTCAGTCAACTCTGTGGGTGCGTTTTTTCTTCTTAAAACTGCTCAACTGTTCTCACTGAAGACACATCTGCGCTAGTAAGCCTCACAGCAACGAATAGCTCAGTGTTTTGTCGCTAGCGGGCATCGTCGCTATCGACGGATCACCCTCCACCGAGTAGTAGGGTCGCATCTCTGTCTCGTCTAACATCTGTCTCAGGTTTCCTCAAACGCCATTGAGACATATCACAACAGCAAACTGTGGCCACATCTGGGGTGTACTGTGTCTCACGCAAGTTTGAAAGCATCCTGGTACCAATAATTTCACACCACACTGCACTACCATGTTTAACTACCTGTATCTCAGAAAGTTTTCTAGTCTCCGCCTTTCTTTTTTATGCATGCTTGCACGGTGGTATAGCCATCTGTGTGACAAAGTTTCACTAAATTTGAAGCAGGCAAAATGGGTCAAAATTATTATTTTTTAATTTGGCCGGGCTAGGTCAAGGGTCAGGTAAAGGTCAAGTCAAATTTTTGTACAGCCTTAGAATGACCAATTATTTGTTAGTGATTTTCCAAAATTGTGTTGCTCAATCTATTTTCAGACGGGAAATATATATATATATATATATATACACTTAATTGAAGACAAGTTGGCAACAACTGGTGACCTTCGATGACCTCTAAATCTGACCCCAGAGGTCACTGGGTCCTGGAAATTTGCATGTAGTGTTGTACTACATGGAGGAAACGCATTACCAAGTTTCATAAAAATCAGAGGGAGTTGGGGATTTTCTTGATCGATTTGACGCGGAATGACCCATATCCCAACCGAATGACAATAGATTGAATCGTGAGTGCAGTCTGTATGCAGTGTGTCTTACGTAGACGGTTTGCGGCTCTAACACGGGGTTTGCGGCTCTAACACGGAAAGGGGTGAGTAACAACAATGAACAGGACGAAAACTATTTTGCGAACTTCTTCGCATTGAGAGCTTGCAAGCAACGTGCGAATCGTGCTGATGCAAATATGAAGACCAGGGCACCCGCCTCTCGATACCATGTAAGGCAGTAGTCTGCCCCTTCCGAGAAGCAAACCTGAATACATTCGTCATTGAATAACTTCACTTTACCTATATGCGCAGTTCGATAGTTTCCCCACTGCACTGTGCGGCCGATGACCGTTTTTCAGGACAAAAGTCTTGGGCCGCCCAAACTCATCGGGAAATGACCCAAAGACCGTCACGTAATGCTTTTACGCCTTTTTCACTTAAAGGAAGCTCTACACCTAAAATTTCATGAAAACAAAGTTAATTTGGCAATGTATTCGGGTAGGCGTGAATGCAATATAAATAGATACTTTAGCAAGTATTACACTTCAAACTTGTTGCAAACAGACACTGATGATGTCGCATAAAATTGTTTCCGTGAAAGCACCCTCGCCATCAACATCATCATCATCATCAGCGTCATCATCAGCAGCATCATCCTCTTCATCATCAATCGTTCACTGTGGTACACCATCCTTTTAGCCCTCTTCCGAAGAGTCGGAGCTCCTGAGCGTGCGAATCGGAGGCACTTCGGTAATGACGTCGACTTCGCGCACCTTCATTTTCTGATTGGGGCAACCACGGGATCTTTACAAAGTACAAAGACTCTACAAAGACCACGTAAGATATTGAGAATAGCAGCTTGTGCGGTCTTCCTGGTGGTGTTTGTGTAAGTACCAAATACACTGGTCAACAAAATTTAACTTTTGTCGTGGTCCAATATAAAATAGTCCGTTTCTAGTGTAATTTGTGGCGCTGAACACGAATCTGGCAGCAGAAATGTATCAGATCAGAATTTTGAGATCCAGTATGTCTGTGTGTCGTCTTTGTACAAGCCTTCTTAGCATCAGTGACATTGACAGTGCAAAACCCAAGAGGTCTAGGAAAATGAACGTTTAGATGTTTGTGGAGGCTAGGGTTTTCTACCTTAAACCCGATTTTCATAGACCTAGGTCAATATATTCAAGGTAAAACGAGGCCATATAAGTCAAATTCTGTATGTGCAGGGTAGCCATTGGGAAATGCCGTGATTATGTGATGAGAAGCCGGATATGGAGAGAAAGTGGCCTAAAGTAACAGAGAAAAGGTCTGAGGCAATGTTCTCTGAAATTTTTGGGCCAAGGTCGTTCAAAGGGCATTGACCTTTGACGTCAAAATATTACATTTGCATATACCGTGTATTGCAACTAGCCTATGGCAACCATCGGGCGGAAAATAAGGTTTGACCTTGACCCATGACCTTTGTCTTGAACCTGCGACTTTGAGCTCAAGATTGAGTGACCTAGCGTATGACGTCATAGCATGATATACGTCATATTAGGTGGTATCATCCGAGCAAAGGCATTAGGGTCATTGACCTTGAAATGGTGGTATGACCTTGACCTGTGACTTTTTATTTAGACTCGACCTTGAAGGGAGGTGACTCTGACATAAAATCATCATATAATGTTGCGACTTCACCCTCGGTCTGCAATACCACCGAGCTTGTGCGACCGAGCGCAAACCTTGTTCAATGTACAATGTTCATGCACTTGAATGCGAGGTAGTCTTTTGTTGCAATAAATTACATGGTATTGATAAGCTGCATTGTCTGGGTGCAGATAATCCGGATTCTCGACATCCTTGATCTATATTTTTCCACAAAGCTAGGGCTGATGACAGTGTGTGGAAAGTGTAGGGGCTATAACAACAGGTATGCTCCGGAGAAAGAAACCAGGTCCGATGGCAAAAAACGGTTCACTGAATTTGAAATCGGCAGTATC